>PVKS010005428.1:0-85112 GCA_004027875.1 Aplodontia rufa | reverse complement strand
GTACCAGTCTGCAGCTCCACCAACAGTGTGTTAGTGTGCCTATCTCTCCACAGCCCCTCCAGCATCTATTGTTGTTTATTTTCTTCATCTTTGCCATTCTGACTGGTGTAAGGTAATATCTTAATGTGGTTTTCATTTGCATTTCTCTGATTACTAATGATTTAGAGCACTTTCTCATGTATTCATTGGCTTGATCAATATCCTCTGGTGAGAAGTCTCTATTTAGTCTTTGGCCCATTTATCAATTGGGCTGTTGGTGTTTTTGTAGCTGACATTTTTGAGGATTTTATAGATTCTGGATATGAGACCCTTGTCTGAGGAATCAAAGTCCATGATACTCTCCATTTCTGTAGGAAATCTCTTGACTCTTTTGATTGTTTCCTTGGCAGTACAAAAGCTTTTTAGCTTTATGGCATCCCATTCACTGATTTTTGACTTTACTTCCTTCGCTTTCGGAGACCTGTTGAGAAAGTCTTTGCCTACTCCTAAATGTTGAAGTGTTGGACCAATTTTTTCTTCTATCAATTGCAAAATAGCTAGTTTGATACCAAGCTCCTTGATCCATTTTGATTTGATTCTTGTGCAGGGAGAAAGATATGGGTCTAATTTCAACTTTCTGCAGGTGGATGACCAGTTTGTCCAGCACCATTTGTTGAAGAGGCTGTCACTTCTCCATGTAATTGAAAGATTATTTAACAGGGCTTTCATGCTCCTAGAATTTCCCACTGTTTTGACAGTTTTTAGATGACTTACTCTGTATGGTTCTCTGTTTTATTACAATGACATTGCAGTGCTGGGGTTTGCACTTAGGATCTCTAGGCAAGGCTTTAATCTTGGCATTTTGCTAAGGAATTAAACCCCTTATGGTGTTTTAAAAACAAGTACATAAGGGAAAAAAACAATAAAATTAAATTACTTGATGACATCCACCAAGCTTATTTTCTTAGTTTACCTCTTTAGTGAAAGTAATGATATATAAAGTAAGTTCTCACTTTTGCCCATCATTTATTCTGTATATTCAGTAATATCACAAGAGAACTGACCGTGGTGTCACAGGTAGCAGAAGGATAACTCAATGCTGGACATTCATTGTGGTAGTCTTTATTTCAGAATGTCGTGGGAATGAAGTTCTTTTAGATATCCATTTATAGCAGTCTTACACCTACTTGATGAGTAACAATGGTTTTTGAATAATAGCATCTACCTTTTATGTGGTATTTATTATATAATAGGTCCTGTGCTAAGGGATTAATAACTTCTCTAAGAGTTCTCAACAACTTTACTTTTTTTTTTTTTTCTTTTAAGAGGACAGTGAGAGAGAGAAGGAATTTTATTTAGTTTTGCATGTGGCTTTCATGGCTCCAACACTTCGTTGTGTAACTGGTGCTGGGGTTCAAACCCATGTCCTTACACATGCCTGGCAAGTGCTGTAACCACTGAGCCCCTGTCCAGCCCCCCCCAAAACAACTTTTGAGCTAAATGTTATCTCTGTTTTATAGATGAAGAGATCGAAGCGCAGCGAAATTCATTAACTTACTCATCGTCACATAGCTTAGGCATGGCAACCCAGGTCTCTAACAAAGACTGCTAGTTCCTTCTTCCTGCCCTTTCATTCCTTTTTTAGTTTTTAAAATGTGGTAAAACATATAATACTGCCATTTTAACCATATTAACAGGACGGCTCAGTGGCATTATTTTCATAATTTTATACAGCAATTACCACTCTACATTTCCAAAAATTTTCTTCATTCCAAACAAATTGAATCCATTAAGCAGTATCTCTCTGCTCCCTCTCCTTTCGATCCCTGGCAACCATGGATCATCTACTTTTTGATTTTGTGAATTTTCCAGTTCCAGATGTTTCCTATTAACTGTAATCTCATAGTTTTTGGCCTTTTGTTTGTGGTTTATTTCTAATGGCGATCTCCCAGGTTCATTCTGTTGTAGCATGTATCCGTATTTAATCCTTTTTAAACTATTTATTATTTTTTTATTTTTACAGTACCAGGAACTGAACCCAGGAGTACTTTACCACTGAACTCCATCCCCAGCCCTTTTGGAAATTTTTTGATTTTGAGACACTTGCTAATAAGTTGCTTAGGCTGGCCTGGAACTTGGATCCTTCTGCCTCCTGAGTTGCTGCGATTGCAAGTGTGTGCTGATCAAATAATATTCTGAAGTGTGCATGTATCACATTTCATCTACTCATTCATCTGTTGGTGTACACTGGATTATTTGTACATTTGGATATGAATTTTGGTGTTCAGTATCTGTTTTGAGCCCCTGTTTTCAGTTCTTTTGGCTACATACTTAGGAGTGGAGTTGTTGGGTCATATAGTAGTTTATCTTTTGAGGAACCACCCACCTATTTTCCATGGTGTCCTGTTTTACCTTCCCACAGCAGTATAGAAGGGTTCCAGTTTCTCCACATCTATTTTCCATTTTTAAAATCATAGCAACTCTAATGACCGTGAAGTAGTATTGTTTTGGTTTGATTTGCATGTCTCTAAAAAGTACTCATGTTAAACGTCTTTTCATGTCTTGGTAGCCATTTATGTAATCTTTAGAAAAATGTCTATTCAAGTTCTTTGCCCATTTTTGAAGGGGTTTTGGATTTTTTTTAGTTGTAGGGATTCGTTATATAATCTGGATATTGAATCCTTATCAGATACATGATTCACAAATACTTTCTCCTGTATTGTGTGGATTGTCTTTTTATCCTCTTGATGGTGTCCTTTGATATACCAAGTTTGTAATTTTACTAGCATGAGTTTGTCATTTTTTCTCTTGTTCCCTGTGTTTTTAGTTTGTTTTATATGTGCATCATAGTAATATATATTTTTAACCTTTCACTGATGGATAGAGAATAAATCTATAACTAGTAATTCACAAATAACAATCACAGTAATTCACAAAACATTTCTCAGCTATGAACAGAAAACTTATTTCTGCTGTCTCATCTGGGGAAAGGTTAATTAACAGTAAAATGGTTTTGTAAAAGTTGACAAAGGTAATTCAGAAAGTACTTCAACTTTTAATCTAGAGGTGTTGGCTATGTTTTCTGGGGAATTATTTTACAGTCGACAAGCATTGAGTACCCACAGAATGCTCAGTGTTGTACATGTCCAAAGAGAGGACTCATGATGCATTTTCTTCAGTATTCAAAATCCTTTTTAAAGAAAGTGTAGTGTGCACACACGAAGCAACTGTGTGCTCAGGTAACACCATAACTTAACTACAGGTGCTGAGGAAATGAAGAAAACCAAGGGATCTTGGCAGTATAGGGTTGGCAAGAGAGGCTGTAAAATGGTCAGGATAAGCTGGTTTTAAAGACATGCTCTTCATAGACAGGTAGAGAACGTACCAACTGGAGGAGTAGTAAATGACACACGCTTTGGGTAGTGGTTGGTGAGGTAGCTGCTTTAGCTGGAACGGCATGTGTAGCAGGAAGTGATGGACAGTGGTGAGTTGGATGCTTGCATGGACTCCTGGGGACAAGAGCTGCTTTCTCAGCATGGTGTACTGATTTCTTTGTATTAGTTGAACCTCTATTATAGACTAGCTGCTGGGTTATGGCAGGGAGGTGGGAAGATGTCTGTTCCTTCAAAGGAATTTACGTTCTCTATCTTTGCTCCCTAGCAGCCAAATGCTCAACCTCAGGCTCCACCCCAGACCTATGAATCAGAATCCATATTTTAAAAAGATTCTCAAGTGATTCCTATGCACATTAAAGTTTGAAAAGTACCAGTATAGGATTGCTTGAAGTAGGAAGAGAATAGACGGAGGAACCCGCAAGAAAATGGTGTGGTTTGATGATTTATTGGCGCAAAATTTAGCTTGTAGACTAAAGATTTAGTTCCTCTTTTTATCCTTACTGTAACAGTGGAAGTAGAAATCCAAAGTTTCTTGGTTGGTGAACTCCTATGGCTTTATGAAAGGGATTCATAAAATTTTATACTGCTTTAGAAAGAGATTTATGCTGTGAAATAGGAAGCATTTATTTGTTTTAAAGCAGAGGGTAGTTGTGGGGAGAAGACTGAAAGGAAAATGAGCAGCGAGAAGTGGAGGTTTGGAAAAACAGTGATATTCTGGGCAGGTCTGCGGGAATGGGAACTGAATATATGTCTTGGAAGTCACAGTTGGAAAAAATTGGATATAGGGAAAGCAGGAAATTGATCATAAGACTGTCAAGGGCTTTTTTTTTTTTCTTTCTTTTTTTTTTTTTTTTACTGGAGATTGAACCCAGGGGCACTTTACCACTGAGCCACATCCCCAGCAGTTTTTATATTTCATTTTGAGACAGGGTCTTGCTAAGTTGCAGAAGCTGGCTTTGAACTTGCGATCCTCCTGCCTCAGCCTCCGGAACCACTGGGATTATAGGCATGCACCTCCATGCCATCCTGACAAGGGCCTGTGTATCTGCTGCCTAATCATCTGACTTCCTTTGGGCTAGTCCTCAAGAAGTCAGCATTAGGCTGATTTAGGTTAAGGAACATGATCACATTAATTGAATGTGATGATGGGCTGCTGAATTAGTGATTCTCATTTTTCCTTACTGCAGACCACCAGCAGGGTTTACGGCATTTGGTGGACCACTGCATCTGATTCTTCCTGCTGTCTCTCACCATCCCTTCCAGCTTATCAGGCAGTAATAGGCTTCCAGCAAGTTCCTCATGACTTACTGGTAGTTCCAGGACCATGAGACATTTCTAAAGTGTTTGTACTTATGTGTGTGGCAAAGACCAATTGCCATGTCTTCTTGCATCAGCTATTTTTGAAGTCAGCAAGAATCAAGATTGTTTTTTTAATATATCCACATTGTTGAGCTAAGAGGTTAAATTTTGCTGAGTATACATTGGGTGTTTTAAAGCTGTGTTTTTGCTGGTTGCAGTAAAACTTTTAGAAGTTTCTATTGTACCTTTGTTTTCAGAAATGAGATTTCTCTTGAGGTTAGACATCTAAGGAAAATGAAATATTTACCTGTGAAAGTCACTGTAAATGAATTTTATTTGAGTGCAAAGTCTTACTATAAATGTTTGCTCAAGACGAGTAAGTGATGATTTAGTGACATTCTGGCTTTGCTGATTGAGTTCTTACCCTTTCAGGAAAACTTTTAGTAACTGTTTTCTAAGTGGGCTTTAGGTATAAGTAAGATGAAACTATTTCTTTGCACTGGTTAGATAGCTTTCTTCCATGTGTGCTGTGCCGTTGTCACAGGGAGAGTAACAACAGATGGTCTAGTTCATTTAGTTAGGAGTTGGCCTTCAGCTTACTCTTAGGTTAAGGTGCTTTGCCCTAAACCTTTTGTTTGTTTGTTTGTTTGTGGATGGGGGTCTGGCTATATTGTTCAGACTGGTCTCAAAACTTGTGGGCTCAGGTGACTCTCCTGCCTCAGTCCCTTGAGCTGTTGGGACTGCAGGCCTATGCCAACATACCTGGCTTTTCTTAAACTTTAAAATAGTTAGCCTCCATTTTTCTAACTCTTCACATTGAAGTTAGCTGTAATTAGTTTTAAATAAGGCCAGCTCAGTGATGTCAAGTAGCTATGGTCTACTGGAGAAATCATACATTTAAATAATAAAGTAAAGTATTGTTAAGTCTACAGCAGTGAGACCCATATTATGGAAGTTCAAGGAGTCGTGGGGAGCAGTGTCCGAAAGCTTCGCCAAAGAGGTGGTGGCAGAAGTTGGTCTTGAGAGGTGTGGATGAAGAAGTGGCAGAAGGGTGTTTCATGAGGAAACATGGTTTGTGGAGGGGACCGGTGAAAAGTGTCTTTAAGGCATGTAGTCAGAGTGGGAAGTAGAATTGTCATAATCAGCAGACCAAATTGTGAGACAGTATTATTTGTGATATAGTCAGAAAGGTAAGAAATGTTTTGTGTGTGCTTCTAACGACTAGTTTCCTTGTAATGCTATGTTTTGCAAGGTTATTTTACACAAAATTCTGACATATTTGATTGTTATAGTCTTAACAGATTTTTATTGTTTTATAATTTTAATGATATCACAGATTAAGCATAAAAATGTATAACTTTTTTGCATGTGTGCATTTATCCCAAATCAATCTATGTATTTTGGTCTCAGTTTTCTGGCATGTGGAAAGAGTTCGTACTGATATTTGAGGACTGCTTGGGTTTTAGTCTTGTTATTAGAAGAGGCCTGCATTAGCTTTGGTGCTTTGGGCTTAGCTTCTTCTGTTTTGGAAAGAGTAAACAATTACCAAGATTGTAACTAATACTTCTTTGTTTTTCAAAGCCTCTTAATGACAGATTTCAAGTATTGAAAATTTAAGACTCTAATACAACAAATACTTGTACCCATTAAACAAATGCAATTTTGTCATATTTCCTTTACATATCGTAAACATTTTTTTTCCCTTAACTGAAAGGGAGTATGGACATTAGGAAACTTCAGAGTACATCTCTTCAAAATAAAGCTAAGAAAATCTCACCTGAGAAGATTATTCTTCATGTACCCCTGAGATCTAGTCCAAAATCAGAATCCTCTAGTTGTCCCCAAAATGTCCTTTAAAGCTGTTTCTTTTTTCAGAATCAGATTTTGTCAGTGTTTACACATTGCATTGTTTGTTTCTTGATCTTTTTAAATCTAGAAAAGCTCTTCCCCTTTTTCTTTCCTAAGACACTTTTTTTTTTTTTTAAAAGAGAGGAGGAGAGAGGGAGAGAGACAGGGTATTAACCTTATTTATTTTTTCATCGATCTTCATTTCTCTGACACTAGTTGTATGAGTGGTGCTAGGGTTTGAACCTGGGTCCTTGCACTGTAACCAGCCACTGCTCCAGCCCCGTAGAGCACACCATAGTCTGTGTTTGTCTGAGTGTTGCCCTGTGGTTTCATTTAATGTGTGCTTCTAGCCTCTGCATTTTTCCTTAAGCTGGAAACTAGGTAGATTCAGTTCTAACAGGAGATTAACCGTTTTCCCAGCCATGGTGGATCTCTATTTTTCCTTTTTTCTTGTCTGCCATGTTGGATAAACTTTCATTACTGACCAAGTCTGAGCCTATTTCTCATTTTTCTGTGCAGAAACAATCCTGCATCCTCTGAACTTGGATTGTGCTATTTTTATGATACTCCGCTCCTGCTTCTAACAATCTTCTCTCATGGTTCTTTTCGTACATTACTTAATTATGAATACAAGCAGCACCAGACAGTTCTCTCTCAATGCTTTTAGGCTCAATTAACATTTGTGTAGACCAGATCTTTGACTATCTAATACAGTTGGAGCAAAACTGGTATTTCCTTACTTGATTTTAGAATAGGGGCTTTGTTAAGTATGAGTTGTTTTTTTTTTTTTTTTTTTTAGAGAGAAACAACTTTATTTAGTTTTTCACATGGCCTTTGTTGCTCCAACACTTAGTTGTGTTCGTGGTGCTGGGGTTTGAACCCGGGTCCTCGTGCTTGCAAAGTGCTGAAACCGCTGAGCCACCGCTCCAGCCCCTAGATTTTTTTTTTTTTTTTTAATAAAGAGAGAGGGACAGTGAGAAAGACAGAGAAAGAGAGAAACAACTTTATTTAGTTTTTTACATGGCCTTAGTTGCTCCAACACTTAGTTGTGTACGTGGTGCTGGGGTTTGAACCCAGGTCTTCGTGCTTGCCAGGCAAGCGCCGAAACCGCTGAGCCACTGGTCCAGCCCCAGTATGAGATTTTTTTAAAGTTTGAATCACCAACACTATCAGATGTACCCAAAGGTAAAGTGAAGATGAAAATGACATTGCCCCGAGTCATGGCACGTGTTCTGTTTTCCCTGAGCATTGTTCATGCACTTGATGATGTGCAGAGCAGGTATTAAGCAGATGCTCTTGAGCTTGCTGTGGGGGCCAGTGGAGCACAGATGCTATGCATTGTGTCACTGGCTCACTTGTGCAGTCTTCTGTGGGTAGATGTAAGGAACAGCACCATGCAGAACTGTTTTCCCAGCAAGGCTCATGTTTGCAGAAGGTTCCCGAAGTTTGATGTATGTTTGGAGATGGCAAGAGAAGCTTCATTCCAGTGTCTTCACTATCATTTTGATCTAGCAGTGTAAGCTAACATGTCTCATGATGGCCTTTACGTTGGAAATTTAACATTTGTGGAACTTTTTATTGCAGTTCTTAAAAATAGCAAAGTATATTTTACAAAGGATTCTGAATCATGTCTGTGAAACTTTGAAGCGGGTGTGTGTTTGGTTCCCTTGCGTTCTTTGGAGCTAGTTTTTTAAATCATGTGATAAGATCCTAGGAAAAATCTTCACCTAACATAATTTTAGTTTTTCTTTACTCTCAGGATAGTACTGTGTTGGACATTGTATTACTTATTTGGAGTTGCATAGAATTAAAGAACAGTACTATATTAATTAAGAAGTTCACACAATTTAGAGGTGCAAAATGCTGCCCAAATTACTTTTAATGCTGAGAAAGCTACTTAAGAGCACACACAGGAAACAAAACTCGAAAGATAGCAGAGATTGGTGAAATGGTGACTGGGTGCGCCGTTAACTGCAGTGTGGCTGTGGAGTCAGGGAGTCTGTTTGCTCTTCTTCACCCCCCAGTTCATTTTTGCCAGCTCTGCAAAGGATGAAGAAAGAGCCCTCAGATGGTCTGTCTTTCAGAGCAGTATTGGCTTCCTAATGCACTCTGTAAGTGAAGTTGTTCATTATTCATGTGAGCCTTACCTCTCAGCCCATTTGAAGTTGGAAATGAAGCTTGGCACTCTAAGGCCTCTTCTCCCTGCCTCACCTGGCTTCACTTCTCAGCTTCCTCTCTCAGGTACTTGGATCTTTGCGTGTAATTGAGGCATACTAGCATTATGTTTAACCTTTGAGGATTCAGGCAGGAAGTACTTAATGGAAAAGTTCCCGCCTGGTGGGTTAGGTGTGTTTGGCAGGTTTGTCTGTGGCATGTAAAGGAGGAGCTCAGATGGGGTGCTGAGAAGGACCTGGTAGGTGAGGTCCGGTGTCTGCCGTGTTTGTTAAAACTGCCACTGCTCATGAAGAATGGACCAGGTCCAGCAAGAAACAGAAGGGATTTCAGTGAGTGCTTTTGCATCGCTGAGGAAGGCAGAACTTTTCCCTTTGCAGGGCCTTTGCCTGTTCCCTTTGCTTGGAATCTGAATGGAGTGTGCTGCTTTTTATTGAGTTCTTAAAAATAGCATGCCCCCCTAATTTATCATTTGTTAAAATTGCTTTTAGAAATTGTTTGTTTATTTCTTTCCCCAGAATATCCTACATGCGGTGAGAGCAGAGCCTTATCTGATTTGTTCTTTCTTATTTCCCTGATATCTGGCATAGTTCCCAGTAAATGTACAATAAATAGTGAAATAATAAATGGACAGTTGATTGTTTTATCATTTGAGAATGAAAAGTTTATTACTTGTTTTTATTTTACTTGATTTTTGAAATTTTTTTTATTAATCGATTCCTTAGTTGTGCAGAAACTCATTATGTTTTACAACTCTGACTGTAATAATTAACACTGGGATAGATTCTTATTTGTCTATTTGATGAAAGGACAAAATGATCTAATTAGCTTGTTTAGGTATTGCTACTCGTTTTGTGTTTAATTGTACCCTATTTTGTTCTGTCATTCTTCGCAAACCTAGTACTTCAGTAAGAATAGAAAGTCGTGCACATTTATCACCCACCTAGCCCAGAGTAATTTTGTTTGGTGCCCTTGGGTTGATTCTCTGCTTGCTTATGTTGAGTGAAGTAGAAATTCAGGTTTCATATGCACCATATACTGAGTACTCTATAAATAGGAGTAATGAAAACATCCTTTGAGAATTCTCTGAATTTCATTCAATATTGTTTTTTTTAGCAGATATTTTGGGGGATCCTAAAGAAGGGCAAGAATCGGGATAAGTTATCTACTTGAACTGGTCTTTTGAAGTACTTCCCTAAAGACTTAATTTCACTTAAAGGGGCAGAACTATCCGTCTTCATCTTCTCATTGTAAGCCATAGTCCTTCATAGAAAAGTTGTTTAGAGGGCCTGGAGCCATGGCTCAACAGTTTTAAAGTGCTTGCTGGGTAGGCACAAGGACCTGAGTTTAAACCCTAGCACCATATACACAACTAAGTGTAAGAGAAATGGAGGCCAAGTGAAAACATAAATAAAAATTGATTCTCTCTTCCTCTTTCTCTCTCACACTTTCTCCCCCTCTCTCTTAAAAAAAAAATAAGAAAAAGAAAAATTATTTCGAGTACTATATTTTAGGGGAAAATCCATTACATACACAAATATAACCTTATATGCATTAATTTTGTCACATGTTGTATTATGGGATATTTAGTACAAGGACATATTTCAGATTTTTGTCCTATTTTTACTTATTACTATTTCCCTTCCTGACTTATTTACCTGACATTGAGTATACCTAGTAACTGAGTATACAAAGCAAAGGACTTAAATATAAATCTCTCACCACAGTGCTTTATTATGGGTTTTATGATAGATGTCTCTTGAATAAGTGGAACTTGCAGAAGTCAGTAAATAATGACATTTCAGTTGTTTAAAGTTCATGAATATAATTAAATACCCGAGAAGAGCCAGGCGCAGCGGCTCATGCCTGTAATCCCAACAACTGCAGAGGCTGAGGCAGGAAGATTGCAAGTTTAAAGCCAGCCTCAGTAAGAGGCCCCATGCAACTTAGCAAGACCCTGTCTCAAAAGAAAATATAAAAAGGACTGGGGATATGGTTCAGTGGTTAAGTGCTGCTAGGTTCAATCCCTGGTTCAAAAAAAAAAAAAATGTCTTAATGAGACATTGTGTTTGTATATTTGTATACTTTGAATTTTTCAAGAATCTCATGAAAAAACTGAAAAAAATTGATTCTCACTGCCTCTCTTTAAAAAAAAAGAATCTTTGCATACTGTTTTGATTCTTACAGGGACCTTTTGACTTTAAGGAAGACTGATGTTGTATGGACATTTTTACAGGGGAGAGGCACAGAGGAGTTTTGGTCTGAATGAGGATTAAAAGAGTAGCCCGAGCTCACACTCTGTCTTCCGTCATCTCCTTCAGCACCATTTACACAGCTGGGGAAGGTTTTGGTTGACTTTTTGTTTCCCTTCATTGCAGTAAACACAGTCAAGCTGAAGTCAGTAGATGCAGTCTTGAGGACTCTTGTGCCCATGTTCTGAAATGGAAATGACAGCACTAAAAAATGAGGCAGGTAGTTGTCTTTTTGTTTTTTTCAGGTAGTTGTCTTTAATCTCAGTGAACAAATTGCATTGTGTTTAACCAGATAGAATTTTTTTTTTTTTTAAGAGATGGACAGTGAGAGAGAGAGAGAAAGAATCAGTTTTGTTAGTTTTTCATCTGGTCTTCGTTACTCCAACACTTAGTTGTGTATGTGGTGCTAGGTGGGGTTCAGACCTGGGTCCTCGCGCTTAAAAGGCAAGTACTGTTGAGCTCCAGCCCCTAAATAGAAATTTTTGAATCAAGATCTTAATTATCTAACTGAATCAAACAGAAGAAAGTGGTAATCTTGGCCATCTTCCTTCATGCCACTTGAATCAGTTCCACTCTTATCTTTACCTCTGCCTCCAGTCGCAGACTGAATATCTTCGGTTTACAGCTGAATGGTGTGAGGAAACACGCTTCCTTGAGGCTGTGAAGGTAAAAGAGAGGACAGCCTTGACTAGTGTGAAGACAGTTTAATGTTACTGTGTCCTTAACCCTCTTGGGGCAGCAATGGAAGATGGATCTCATAAAGTGTGTTTGCCTGAAGAGACTTCGTGAAAGGTCTCACTCTGCATTCATCCTAGCAATGCATGCATTTGGAGCCACCTCCTGGGTTACAGCTTATAAAAGGAACAGGGATGTCTTGGTTTCTAGACTGTGGCACTTGAAAGTGGGAGAGTCGAGGGCCCTCAGGAATCCTGTGAGATAGAGTTCTGTCCTGGCTTGTACTTCTTTTTTTCTTTTTCTGGCAGTCACCAATCTGGCAGTCACTATTTATTTTAAAATAGTTTTAGACTGGAAGGGTCAGAGCAAGATAGTGGAATAGGCTCTCCAGCAATCATCCCCACACATAATCATGAGTTTAAACCACTACCCATGTAGGAAAATACTTTCACAAGGCCTAAGGAAACAGGTAAGAAATACAGTTGTAACACAGTGAGACCACCGAGATCAGGAAGGTACTGCATCTCCCCTCCTCTGAACCATAGTTTGGAAAGAGATACATCCATTTGTGAAAGACAGGAGAGTGAGCACCAGACTCTGCCCTGGACCCTAACATGAGACCTCTACCACTAGTAATCCATGCATGATGAAACAGATCAAGAGTGACCAGGGAAATATGACATCACTATAGAGTCAAAAGTGCCCATGATAGAACTTGCAGAAATGTAAATGCTTGAAATACCTAAGGTTCAAAGTGACTGTTTTTTTTTTTTTAAATTTAAATATAGTTGAGAGAGGGACAGTGAGAGAAAGAATCGATTTTATTTAGTTTTTCTATGTGACTTTTGTTGTTGCAAAACTTTGATGTGTATGTGGTGCTGGGGTTTGAACTTGCATACTCAGGCATGCCAGGCAAGTGCCATAACTGCTGAGCCACCCAGAGTAACTGTTTTAAAGAAGCTCGGGATACTTCAAGAAAATGCAGTGAACAGATTCAGTGAAATGAGGAAAACAATAAGTGACCAGAATGAGAAATTTAATAATTGAAATAATAAGATCCCGGTACTAGAAAATGTAATGAAAGAAAAAAAATGAAATAGAGAAGAATATCAGCAGAATTCAGGTGAAAGACATAATTGAACTTGAAGACAGGTTATTTGAAAATATGTAGCCGGAGAAGAAAAAAATATGACTAAAGGAAAAGAAATGAAGAAAACTTACAGAATTTATGATGGGACATCATGAAAAGTGTATATGTTTTGAGTCACAAAATTTCAAGAGATAAACAGTGGAAAGGAAATAGTAATAGAAAACTTTCTAAACCTGGGGAAAGATATAGATATCCAACGAAGGTGAAAAATCTGCAATCAGATTCAATCCACATTAGATTATCCCAAAGTATATATTATCATCAAACTGTCAAAAACCAGAGGATCCTAAAAGTAGTATAACAATAAGGGAGAAAAGACATAAATAACATATGAGTCCCATGTGGCTAACAGCGGGCTTCCCAGGAGAAATCTTGCAGACCATGTGAGAACTGGATGGTATATTTCAAGTGCTGAAGGTGGTGATGCGGGGTCGGGGGAACTGCCAAAGAACACTATCCAGTAAGCTGAAGCTGTCCTTTAGAAATGGAGAGATTTTCCCAGAAAACTTGAGTTTTTCATCTTTAGACTTATAAGAAATGCTAAAGGCAGTTCTTAAGAACTGAAAGAAAAGGACATTAATGACTAACAAGAAAACATCTAAAAGTATAAAACTGGCAAAACCAAGAATATACTCAAATTCAGAATACTCTTAATACCGTAATGGTGATATGGAAATCACTTAGTATGAAAAAAAACAAAGATTAATAGCTACAATAATTTTTGGATATATGCAACATAAAAAGATATAGCAACATAAAAAGATAAATTGTGGGATCAGGTTCAAAAGGTACCTGAGGATGTAGCTCAGTGATGGAACACTTGCTGAGAGCATGCATGAGGCCATGGCTTCTGTCCCTAGCAGCACAGAAACTTAAAAACATTGGGGGTGAAGACTAATTAAAAGCATAGAAGTTTGTGTGTGTATGTGATCAAAGCTTTTATCAGCTTAAAGTAAGTGACCATGTGTTTGGTAAGCCTAGAAAAGCTGGAAAGCCACTGAATTCAGGTACTAGACAAGGCTGTTCGCTCTCCCCACTCTTGTTCAGTATAGTCCTTGAAACCCTTGCCAGAGCTATCACGCAAGACAAGGAAATCAAAGGTATTCGTACAGGAAAAGAGGAAGTTATCTCTATTTGCTGATGACATGATTCTATACCTAGAAGACCCATTAACATTGGCCAGAAAACTCTTAGAGCTTATAGGTGTTTTCAGCAAAGTAGCTGGCTACAAGATCAACTCCAGTAAATCACTAGCGTTTCTTTACTCCAGCAACAAATCCGCAGAAGAAAAAATCAGGAAATCTTTCCCACTCACCATCACTTCCAAAAAAAAAAGAAATACTTGGGCATTAACCTTACAAAGGATGTTAAGGACCTCTACAAAGAAAACTATCAAACACTAAAAAAAAGAAATTATAGAAGACCTGAGTAGATGGAAAAACATTCCATGCCCATGGTTAGGCAGAATTAATATAATAAAGATGGCCATTCTACCCAAAGCCCTATACAGATTCAGTGCAGTCCCGATCAAGATACCTATGGCATTCTTCACAGATATTCTTCACAGAATTTCATTCTTCACAGAATTGAAAAAGCAATTCTCAAGTTCATATGGAATAACAGGAGACCCAGACTAGCCAAAACATTACTCTATAGAAAGGAAGAAGTAGGGGGTATCTCACTCAATCCCTGACCTGAAATTATACTAACGAGCCGTAGTTGCAAAAACAGCATGGTTTTGGTATCAAAATAGAATCGAAGATCAGTGGAACAGAATAGAAGATCCTGAGACAAAACCCCATATATTTAACTATTTGATATTTGATAAAGGGGGCAAAAGCATAGTGTGGAAGAAAGATAGCCTGTTCAACAAATGGTGTTGGACAAATTGGTCAGCCATATGTAGACAACTGAAGCGGATACTTATCTTTTGCCCTGCACAAAAATCAAAATGGATCAAAGACCTGGATATTAAGCCAACAACTTTAAACTTACTAGAAAAAGAAGTAGGATCAACACTACAGCATATAGGAGTCGGCAGCTACTTCCTTAACAAAACTCCCATGGCTGAAGCTGTAAAATCAAGAATAAATGAATAGGATGCAATTAAACTAAAAAGTTTTTGCACAGCTAAAGATCTAGTCAAGAGCATCAAGAGAGAACCTACAGAATGGGAGAAAACTCTTGCCTGCTACACCTGGGACAGAGGGCTAATATCCAGAATACACAAGGAACTAAAGAAGCTAAACTCCAAACTCATAAATAATCAAATCAATAAATGGGCTAAAGAACTTAAAAGAAATTTCTCTCCAGTGGAAGTCCAGAAAGCCCATAAATATATGAGAAAATGGTCTACATCATTAGCTCTAAGGGAAATGCAATTCAAAACTTCAATGAGATACCACCTCACTCCTGTTAGAGTGGCAAAAATGAAAAATTCTAACAAAAACAGATGCTGGAGGGGCTGTGGGAAAAGAGGAACACTGTCACACTGCTGGTGGGACTGCAAACTGGTTCAGCCACTATGGAAAGCAGTGTGGAGAATCCTCAAAAAATTAAGGATGGAATCACCTTATGACCCAGCTATCCCACTCCTGGGTATTTTCTCTAAAGAGTTAGAATCAGCATATTATAGTGATATGGCTTCATCAATGTTTATAGCAGCTCAATTTACGATAGCTAGACTATGGAACTAACCCAGATGCCCCTCACTCGATGAGTGGATACAAAAACTTTGGTACATAATACAATGTAATACTACTCGGCCATTGGAGAAGATGATACTATGGCTTTTGCAGCCAAATGGATGGAGATAGAAAGAATTATGCTCAGTGAAGTATCCCAATCTCAGAGACTCAAGGGCCGAATGGTATCTCTCATCTGTGGAAGTTAGAATACATGGGGAAGCAGTAGGTTAGATGGCTAACCTAACAATAACGTCAAATTGTATGATTCTCAACACAATAGGGGGAAGGCTCCCTAGGTTACTTGGAGGCGAAGGGAGGGGGATGGGAAGGGGAAGAGGGTGTAGGAAGAACTCCTAGGAGACTGGAGAGTGGGAATATAGGGGAACCATCTCAGAAGCAGATGTCATTCCTCCACGAGATACCCATTTAACGCAGGAGTTCTTCGGGGGAATCAGCAACAGGGGAAACCCAAGTTGGGCATCCATGATTTGGCATTACCCCTGGATAACTAAGTATATATACGTTGGTTATTGATGGTTTGATAATGTTTTCCCCCTCAATTGTATCTCTATATACATCTAATAAAAAAAAAAAGAGAAAAGAAAAGCTGGAAAGCAAAACCTTACAGTAGATACACAAAAAAATATAAAGCAAGGAATCAAACAGATCACCAGAGAAAATCACTTAATCACAAAGACAACAGGAAAAGAAGGAAGAAACAGGATCTGCATAAATCAGAATAACAAAATGGCAACAGTTCAGTCCTTATCTATCAATACTTAACTGGAATATAAATGTATTAAGTTGTCTAAAGGACAGAGTGGTGAAGTGGGTTGAAGAAACAACAATACAAAGTAGACTTTAAGTTAAAAAAAACGACAAAGGGACACAGTCAGTATGTAGTGACAGGTCAATTCAGCAAGAGGATGTGTTGATATATGTACTTGACGTTAAAACACCTAAAGAAATAAAACGAATATTAGTAGATCTAAAGGGAGAAATTAACTGTGATAATAGTAGGGGACTTTGATAATCCATTCTCAGCAAATGCACAGTTCATCCAGATAGAAAAATCAGTAAGGAAATATTGGACTTAAAAACCACACACTAGGGCTGGAGTGGTGGCTTGGCAGTTACAGCGCTTGCCCAGCATGCGCAAGTACATGGGTTCAAACCCCAGCACCACGTACGCAACTAAGTGTCAGAGCAACGAAAGCCATGTGAAAAACTCAATAAAATTGATTCTGTCTCTCTCTCTCTTACACTGTCCTTCTCTCTTCAAAAGCAAACAAAAAAAAAACGCACTGTAGAGTTGGAGCGCCTACCTGGCACGTGCACGGACCCAGTTTCAAATCCCAGCCCCACATACACAAGTAGGTGTCAGAGAAGCAAAGACCAGTTGAAAAAAATAAAGTTGATTCTCCCCTACCCCACACACACTCCCTCTCTCTAAAAAAACAAATCACACTCTAGACCAGATGGAACCAACAGTTGCAGAATGCACACTGTCAGTGGCACATAGAGAGACATTCTCCAGCATAGACCATGTGTTCACCCACAGATCAAGTCTTAACAAATTTAAGATAGAAAATTTTTTCTGACCACAGTGATATAAAACAAAATTTAGTAACAAAGGAACTTTGGTGAATTCACAGATACGTGAAAATTAAATAGCATGCTTTTAAACAGTGGATTAGTGAAAAAGGAAATTTAAAAATTTCTTGAGACAAATTCAATGAAACAATATATCAAAATGTATGAGATATAGCAAATGTGATAAGAGTGACATTTTTAACAATGTACATCTATGTCAAAACAAGAAAGATCTCGGGGCTGGAGCAGTGGCTCGGTGGTTACAGCTCTTGCCTTGCATGTGCAAGTACAGGTGAGTTCGAACCCCAGCACCCAAGTACACAACAATGTCAGAGGAATGAAAGTCACATGAAAAACTAAATAAATAAAAATTGCTTCTTTTTCTCCCTCTCACTGTCCCCTCTTTCTTTAAAAAAACAAACAAACAAAAAAAAAAAAACAAGATCTCAACCTAGCTTTGTTACTCAAGGAACTAGAAAAACAAGCACAAACTAAGCCCAAAGTTTGTTGAAAGAAGGAAATAAAAATCAGCAGAAATAAATGAAAAGGACTAAACAAAACAAAAAACAGCATAGAAAAGATAAGTCGAAGACTGGAGTGGTGGCTCAGCAGTTTGAGCATGCGTGAGGACCTGGGTTCAAACCCCAGCACCACATACTGAACCAAGTACTGGAGAAACAAAGACTAGATGAAAAACTAAATAAAGTTGATTTTTTTTTTTTTGAGAGAGAGAAAAAGAGAAAAGAAAGGAAAACGAAATACTAGCAATCTGAGTTCAACAGCACTTTAAAATGTTTACCGTGACCAAGTGGGACTCATCGCAGGGTTACAAGGATGATGTAACATAAAAATCAATAATGCATCACATTAACAGAATGAAGGACAAAATCCAGATGACCTTTATAGCACATGCTGAAAAAACATTTGACAAAATTCAACATCATTTCATGATTAAAAAAGAAATTACACGTACAAGGAATATTTCAGCAATAATAGGCCATTTATGAGAAACTCATTGCTAACATTTTCAGCTGGGGAAAATTGAATGCTCTTCCTCCAAGATCCAGAACTGGTGCCCACTTGACGTCACTTCTTGTCAACATAGTCCTACGCAGAGCATCTGGCAAGAGAAAAGACATCTAAATTTGGGAGGAAGAATTTAAATTGTCCGTGTTGGGCTGGGGGTGTTGCTCAGTGATACAATATCTGCCTAGTGTGTATAAGGCCTTTGGTTTGATCCCCAGCACTGAGAAAAACAAATTGTCCATGTTTTCAGTTGACATGTTCTTAAATATATTAGGGACTGCTTCCCCCCAAATATGTACTGAAACAATTTCAGTAAAGTTGCAGGACACAAAATATACAAAAATTTGTATAGTTCCTCTATAGTAACAAACTTTGTAAAATAAATTAGGATGTCAGTTCCATTTATAATAGCTGCAAAAAAAGTACTTAGGAATAAATTCAATTAAGGAGGTGAATATCTCACTGAAAATAAAAAACATTAATGAGAAAATTGAAGAAGACAAAAGGAAAAGATCATGTGCTTGTGGATTGGAAGAATTAATATTGTTACTATGTCAGTGTTATCCAAAGTAATTACAGACTCACTTCAGTTCCTATCAAAATGTTAGTAACAATTTTTCACAAAAAGAGAAAAAATTCTAAAAATCGTGGAGTGGCGAAAGCCCCAAGTAATCAAAACAATATTTAGCAAAAAGAATAAAGCTAGAGGAATTGCACTACTTGACTTAAAAATACACGGCAAAGCTGTAGTAAAACAGCATTGCACTGGCATTAAAAGCACCAATGGGGCAGTATAAAGAGACCAGAAATAAATCCATGCATTTGTAGCCAACTGATTTTCAACATAGGTGTCAAGAGAACACAGTGTTGGTACACATCTGTAATCCCAGCCTTTTGGAAGACTGAGACAGGATGTTCACAAGTTCAAGGCCAGCTGGGCAACTTGGCAAGAACCTGTCTCAAAATAAAAATGGGCTGGAGAAACAGCTCAGTGATAGAGCCCCTGTTGGTTCAATCCTCAGTACCATGAACAAAAACCATAGTCTCTTCAATAAGTAGTGCTAGAAAAAATATCCATATGCAAAAGTATGATCTTTAGACCTTTATCTTGTACCATACAAGAAAATCTCAAGACCCCAAACTGCAAAAATAGTGGAAGAAATGTTACATGACATTGGCAATGATGTGACCTCAGAAGTACAGGCAACAAAATCAACAATAGGTAAGTGGGATTGCATCAAACCAAAATGCTCAACAATCGGTACAGTGAAAAGAGAACCTGCGGAAGGGGAGAGGTTATTACCCTACACAGCTCGGTTCCAGCAACAGAAAAGAAGTTGGGCAAAGGGTCTGAACAGACTCCTCCCGCCAGAAAAACCAAATCAAAACAAAACAGAACACCCACTGCTGACAGGTAATGCCAAATGCTCAGCATCGCTACTCAGAGAAATTCAGATAACCACACTGAGATATCACACCTATTAGAATGGCTATTTTCAAAGTGACCAAAGAAGTGTTGGTAAGGATACACAGAGAAAAGGGATCCATTGCACACTGTAAATTAGTATACTGATTATGGAAAGCAACATAGAGGTTCCTCAGAATTTTAAAAAATAAAACTACCATGTGATGTAGCAATCCTACAAGATCAGTATCCAAAAGAAATGACACCATTATGTCAAAGAGGTGTGTACTTCACAGTAGCCAAGATATGGAACCAGCCTAAAGATCCCTCAGTGGGTGAGTGATTAGAGAAAATGTGTATATACACATGGGATACTATCCAGTCGCACAAAAGAAGGAAATCCTGTCATTTGTGACAATATGGACGAGCCTGTGGGACATGTTAAGTGAAGTAAGCCAGACAGGCAAGTACCACATGATCTCCCAAGCTCAGAGAATCAGAGTAGGGTGGTGGGCAAGTGTGGAAGACAGTGGTCAAGGGTGTTTCAGTCAGGAGGAATGAATCCAAGAGCTCTGTTGTCAGACGTGGCATTATAGTTAATATATTGTGTTTTTGAAAAATGCTAACGGTGTAAAGTGTTCTCACCACGGAATAGCTGTGTGTGTTGCTAGTGAGCTAGATTGACTCACTGCACAAGTTGTATGCATTTTAAAGCATCACATACATGGTAAATCATACTATTGTGTTTGTCAGTGTGCGAAAAAGTACAAAAGAACACTTGGGAAGCGATGTGTCTTTACTTGATTTTGGTGATGGTATCACGGATGTATGCGTATGTCCAAACTCATGAAGACATATAGAGAAATGTGTTAAATGTATGCAAAAAGGTTAAAAGAACTTTTTATAAAAATATTTTACATGAAATAATGTTAGACTTCCAGGAAAGATTGCAGAAATAGTACACGTTCCATATATCCTTCACCCAGATTTCCCCCAAATATTAACATTTTATCACATTTGCTTTATCAGACTATATATGTATACTTTTATGCATGTAAAATCATATATTTTATCAAATCACTTGATAAAGTTCCTGACGAGTATTAAATATCCTTCAGTCCTGTAATGTATGCTTCTTGAGAACAAGGACACTCATGTGACCAAAACGTTTTGCAGAATTAGGAAGACAGTGTTGGTAGAATATTCATTTAAGACCTTATTCAGATTTCAGCATTGTCTCCAGTGATACCCAAGGAATTGGCCAGATCAGCCTTGTGCTTGGTTGTCACATACCGTAGTCAGCTTTAATCTAGACTTTTTGGCTTTGCATGACCTCGACATTTTAAGAAATACAGGCCAGTTGCTTGGCAGTGTATCCATCAGCTAGAACACTTTGATGCCTAAGCCCATAAATGGCACAGAACTGTGGTGAGGCTGTGTCCTCGTTGCAGCAAGTCAGGAGACTAGATGGCGGTCGTTCCTTACTGGAGGTGTTAGCTTTGGTTGTTCAGGGTTCCTGCCACGTTTCTTCACTGTGAAGTTACTGTTTTCCTGTATGTAAACAATAAGTATCTTTTATTAAGAAATTGAGTTATTGGACAATCATAAATGCATATAAAGTAACAACACGATATGCATATGTTCTTAAACCAGAATTACCCCCTAAATGAGAAGTGTCTTATGGGAAGACTTAAATCTACATAAATATCTTGCTTTTCTAACAAACAGGTAGTAGTTCTAGCATCTAATGATAATTTTTGCCCCAAACAGTAGTTATGCTGGTAGCCAAATAGTGATTTTCCAGTTCCATCATTTCTTCTATGTTAGTTGGCATCTTAATGTAAGGAAGAGTTACTTGTCTCATTTCTTTATGATGTTAGGAATTCATGATTTCTGTTCATGGTGTAGAATCTATTTACTGTTGTGTTTTTATTATCGATTGCATTTTTATTGTTACTGTTTTTGCTTCCATACATCTCAGATGTATTTTGTCATTTTCCCTGTGACGTTTAAGAAGTCACATGCTGTTACTTCCAAGGCTGTGCCATGCCTTCAGAGCTCCAGAATGAAGCTAAGTAAACCTCTTTATAAAGTTATTTTGCCTCAGGGTATCGTTATGGTAACAGAAGTCAGTTTTTTGACCTGTTGGTTGTTGCTGTGGTTTGGATCTGATTTGAGTGTCCTTACCAGGCCACTGGGAGCTGAGTCTCTAAGGTGGCTGTGCTGAGAGGTAGGTGGAACCTTAAAGGGGTGAGGCATAGTAGGAGGCCTTTGGGTATCCTGCCTTGCAAAAGGAATGCAGATTTTCTGAGCGAATTCTCACAAGAGTGAGTTATGAAAATCTGAGCCCAGGGTTGGAGCGGTGGCTCAGTGGTACCCGAATTCAAACCCCAGCACCACATACACAACTAAGTGTTGGAGCAACGAAGGCCACGTGAAAAACTCAATAAAGTTGTTTCTCTCTCTCTCTCTCACACTCTCACATTCTCTCACTGTCCTCTTTCTAAAGAAAACCTGAGCCCGTGGGCTGGGAGTGTGGCTCGGTCATAGAGAACCTGCCTGGCATGCTTGAGGCCTTGCACCACCAAACCCTCCCTCCGTAAAACAAAAACACAACTACCACTTGAGCCTGACTACCTGAGCCTAGACTCACCTTCTGGCTTTCAGCTTTGTAATACAGTGTCTCCTCAGGGTCTTACCAGACCTGAGCTGTGCCCGGCCTTGGAAGCCCCTGAATGGAGCTCAGTAAACCTGTATATAGTTATTTTGCTTCAGGGTATTGTTATAGTAAGAAAAGCCGTATAGACACAATTGTATAAAGGCATGTTGTTTTAAAAAATGGGGGGCTGGAGCAGGTAGGGGGCTTGCCTGGCAAATGCGAGGATGCGGTTGGAATCCCAGCACCACGTACAACTAAGTGTTGGAGCAACGAAAGCCATATGAAGAGCTAAATAAAATTGATTCTCTATTCCTCACTGTCCCTCTTAAAAAAAAAAAAATAAGAGTTTGTTGTTTCTAGATGTCGATGAATTTTCTAGTGTTCCTTCTGTTACTCATTTCCTGCTTTGTTCCATATACCTCAAGTTGATTGAAATTTGTGTTGTGGCCCAACATGTAGTCTACACTGGAGACTTTCATCGTGTGGCTTAGGAGAATGTGTGTTCTGCTGTTGAAATGCTTTGTATGACTATTGGGGTTAGTCAGCTTACCGTGTTGTTCAAGTTTCTTTATTGATAGTTTGTGTACATGTTTTACTCATTATTCAAAGTGGGGTTTTAAAGCCTTACTGTAAAACTATTTCTTCAAATCTGTTAGTTCCTCCTTCTTATATTCCTGATATTTTGGGGATGTGTGTGTGTGTTTCTTATGTCTTTCTGATAGATTGTCCTTTTTATTTCAAAATGTTCTTTTTTGTCCTCGGTAAAAACTTTTGTCTTTAAGTCTATTTTGTCTGTTACAAATATAGGTACTTCATCTGTCATTTGGTTACTGCCTGCATTATGCATTTTTTCCATTCTTGTGCTTTAAATGTACTTGTGTTTTTAATCTGAAGCGTGCATCTTTACATATATAGTTAGCTTATGGGTTTTTGTTCATTCTGCCAACATCTATACTTGGAAGGTTGGGTTTTTTTTTTAATAGAGAAAAGAGAGAATCAATTTTATTTATTTTTTTCCATCTGGTTTTAGTTTTTTTGACACTTCATTGTGTATGTTGTTCTGGGGTTCAAAACTGGGTCTTCCTACTTGCCAGGCAATCACTGTAACCACTGAGCCACTGCTCCATCCCTACTTGGAAGTTTTGTTTTTTAAATATATATACATACATATATATATATATTTTTTTTTATTTTTTATTTTTATTTTTTTTAGAGAGAGAGTGTGTGAGTGGGGGGGAATGAGAGAGAAAGAGAATCAATTTTATTTAGTTTTTCAGATGGTTTCCATTTCTCCAACACTTAGTTGTGTATGTGGTGCTGGGGTTTGAACCTGGGTCTTTGCACATGTCAGGCAACTGCTGTAACTGCTGAGCCACCACTCCAGCCCCTCTAGTATAACTTTTTAATTTCCTTGTTACTCTTATTACTGTTTGAATCATTGTCTTAGTGGTTGCCCTTGGGATTATGCTATCTAAATTTATAGCAGTCTAGTTCTGATTGAAAACTTAATTTCAGTAGCATATAAAAGGTTATTTACTGTACCGTTCCTTTCTCTCCCGCCTTCTTTGTCCTGTTATTATCATATGAATAAAGTGTACATTGTATGCTTGTAAACACAAATTTTATAATTATTCCTTTATGCAGTATTCTAAAAAGCTAATAGGAAGGGGCATAAAATTGCAAAGAAAAAGTGCCTGTGCTTGCTTTTATATTTACTTATGTGGTCACTTTTCCTGGGGTTTTAATTTGTCCGTGTGTATTTGAGTTACTGTCTAATATGCTTTAATTTTAACCTGAGAGTCTCCCTAAATTTAATGTTTTTTTGTTATTGTTGTTTTGTTTTTGTAGGGCTGGTTTGCTAGAAACAAATTCCAGATTTTGCTTATCTAGGATAGAGTGTTTTAATTTCTTCCTGATTTTCAAAAGATACTTGTTGCTGTTCATACGGCCCCTGACTTGATGGTTTAACCTAGTTTTTGACTTTATGATAAGTTATTAGAATGTAACTGCATTGTAATCGAGGGAGCTTCTGGACTTTGCATGATTTGACTTTTAGTTTTTCATCCTCCCAGTGGGTTTCTGGGTGTTCAGTTCACGTAGCAGGTTATTGAAGCGTTACCCCATCATTAGTCAAAGAACATCTGTAGATAGAAGTCCTGGTTAATAGTCCTCTTTTTTTTCCCCATTGTATGTGACATCCCATTGCCTTCTGGCCTCCAGGACTTCTAATGGGAAATCAGCTGTTAATCTTTTTTTTTTTTTTTTTTAGGGCTGAGGACTGAACTGGGGGCGGGGGGCTTGCACATGCTAGGCAAGCACACTGCCACTGAGCTAAATCCCCAACCCCTAGCTGTTAATCTTTTTAAATATGGCTTATGTGATAATTTGCTCCTCATTGCTTTCAAGATTTCTCTTTCAGCAGTTTGATTTTGATGTGTTTATGTGGGTATCTCTGGCTTTGTTGGGTTTGTGTGGATTGTTTTTTGTGATATTTGACAAGCTTTTGGTCATTATTGTTTCTCTCCATACTCTTTGCAAACCCCCCCCCCCTTTTAATACTGGAACACCCATCATGTGTGTATTATGCTGGATGGTGTTGCACCTTTGAGATCTTTATTTTTCTTGTCTTTTCCTAGACTGTTCTTACACTGAACTGTCTCAGCTAACCTAGTGTTTTAGTGCATTCTTGTTGCTATAACAGAATACCTGAGCTAAAGTAATTTACAAAGTGAAGTTTATTTTGGCTCAGGGTTTAGGAGTCTGAGAACTCCAGGAGCATAGTGGGGTCATCTAGTGAGGGTATCACAATGTAATGGAAAATAAAAAGGCAAACAAGACCTGTGCAAGAGACAAGATGCAGGGCAGCACCACCTTGTGACTTTGTCGTGGTGACTAATCCAGTTCTGCTAGAGGAAGAACTCACTCCAAGAGCAAGGCATTAATCCTTAACAGTCATCACTTGTTAAAGCTCCTGCTTCCCAACACTGCCTGGTGGCAATCAGATTTTAGCAGAGTTCAACTATATTAAACCATTGCTCCTATCTTGAGGCCACTTGTTCTTGTACCTGTTCGTATCTGCTCTTGAGTCTCTTTAGTGGATTTTTCATTTCATTCGTTGTAGTTTTTTTTTCTCTTTTTTTAAGAGGGAGAGAGAGAATCAATTTATTTTTCCGTTTGGCCTGTTTCTCCCACACTTGGTTGTGTATGTGGTGCTGGAGTTTGAACCTGGGTCCTCCCACATGCCATGCAAGTGTAGTACTGCTGAGCCTCCACTCCAGCCCCTCACTGTACTTTTCAACTCTGTAATTAAAAAAATAATTTCTGTCCCTTTATTAAGACTTGCTTCTCATTCTTTTCGTTTTTTTTTTTTTGTTTTTTTTTTTTACATGTGGCTTCTTTTAGTTCTTTAAACATTTTTACATAGCTGCTTTAAAATCTGTCTGGTAAGTCCAGTGTCTGGGCATCTTTAGTGATAATGTTTGTTCTATTATTTCCTTGTGTGCGGGCCATACTATCTTCTTTCTTTGCATGTCTCCCCTTTTTTGGTTGAAAACTGCATATTTGAGATGGTTTGTTACCTCAGCTCTGAAAATCAGATTCTCCCTATTCCCTTAGGGTGTGTTGCTGCTGCTGTCTTTTGTTTACTTATTGTCCTGAGCTGATTCTGCCAAGTCTGTGTGTGGGTGCATCCACTGAAGCCTTTGCTTAGTTGGCCTAGTGTTTAGTTAATCATTGCACAGAGATTTCCTTAGAACCCTGGAGCCAGGAAGTCTTCTATTCTTTGCTAAGTGGCTCTTAGTATTGGGGCACACCTTCAAAGATAATTCTTGCTTGCTTAGAGTCTTCTTATCAGTCAGAAACGAGAGTTTATAACCTTCTCTGGTCTTCTTGAACACCTTCATAGTCTTTTGTATCCACCCATCCCATATCCATATGTTTGGCTTTTAGATTCCCAGGAATATGTTAGATTTTTCTGGGCATCTCATTTCCATCTTTGACAAAGACCAACTGCTTTTTTTTTTTTTTTTAAGAGTGAGAAAAAATCAATTTTTATTTAATTTTTATTTAGTTTTTCATGTGGCTTTTTTCTCTCTCACAATTCCATGTGTTCTGGTGCTAGGGTTCGAACCTGCCTCCTTGCACATGCAAGGCAAGCATTGTAACTCCTGAGCCACTGCCCCAGCCCCAAGAATCATTTTTTTAATTTATTTTTTCATCTGGCCTTTGTTTCTCCAACACTTAATTGTGTATGTGGTGCTGGGTTTGAACCTAGGTCCTTGCATATGCAAGGCAAGCGCTCCCAACCACCAAGGCACTGCTCTAGCCCCACCAACTGCTTTTTTGACCTGAGTGTTTTACTGCTTCACACAGGTACAATGTTAAACAATTGCTGCTTATTATTTTTGACAAACGTCCCCAAGGAAACACTGTTTGTAACAGGAGAGGTGCAAGTTAAAACTGTCAAACAAAGATTAGATTTACGAGTAGCATTTTCTGTAGAAATTCCAGATGGGCTAAAAACGGCAACTCAATGAAAATGGGGCTCTGAAAGAGCTCCAGCTCTGTTCTGTTCCCTCCTATGATTGCTGTCTGCTGTTCCAGGGCCGCTGCAGCAGGTGACAGGAGCTGAGTCTAGAACACTTAGAACACCAGGGGACTCAGTGTATTTACCAGGATTTGGCTGTCTCTCTTGAGTAAGAATCAGTAAGTGCTCCTCGTATCATTGCAAACCCTTTATTAATTCCCAGGAGTACTGCGGAAGACTGTTTTGACATAAGTGTCCTCACTGCACTTATGAGGAGTAGATTTCTGGAAGTCCTTACTTTATTTTTCCTATGATGTCATTCAGTTGTGTTTTAAGGAGATTTAGATGATAACTGTAAGCATCTTTTTTATTTACCCACGTTAACCATTCCTGATAATCCGCATTTCTTTGTGTGGATTCGGATGTCCATCTGTTGTTTTCCTGGTGCCTGAAGAGCTTTAGGGATTCCTGTGGTGCAGATCTGCAGGTGATGGGGGTCTTTATTTCATGTTTGTGTGTGTGTTTCTGAGATGTCGTCTGTGATTTTCTTGCCATGTGTGTGTCTTGTTGTGTTAATGCAGTGCTGGCCTCATGAGTGGGTTGGAGTGTTGCTTGCTTGTTTATTTTCTGAAAGCGATTGTAAGGAATTAGTAAGATTTCTCATGAGGACATAAATCCACATAAAAGTAGGTACAGTTATCTATTCGTATTTCTTCAGATATTTATCGATAATACATACCTAGGCTTCAGACATAGATAGGCTTAATTCTATATATAGAATTCAGTAGTTAAGCCATTCTGGTTGGGTCATTTCTTTGTTAGGAAATATATAAATATAAATTCATCTTTAGTAAATAGAGTTAGTTAAACTGTTCTTGTCTCTCTCTCTTTTTTTAAGAGGAAGAATGAGAGAGAGAGAGAATCAACTTTATTTGGTTTTTCATCTGGTTTTCGTTGCTCCAACATTTCTTTGTGTATGTGGTGCTGGGGTTCAAATTCGGGTCCTCACACATGCCAGGCAAGTGCGATACCACTGAGCCTTCGCTCCAGCCCCTGTTCTTGTTTTTCTAATGAACACTTTTTATTGTTGTTTAATTACTAATGCTAGCATTTCTAGTATAGGTAATTTGTGTCTTTCTTTTTTTATTGCTCAGTTTTGCTAGAAGTATCCATTTTTTAAAAAATGTGTTCAAAGAATTACCTTTTGATTTTTCAGTTTTCTGTTGTTTTTCTGTTTGTTCTCTTTCTCTCACTCTTTGACTTTGCTCTTTTTTCTTTCTTAAGCTCATTTTGAGTTGGATATTGTAAAATCAGAAAAAAGGATAATGATAGTGGTGTAAATTCAGGCGGAGATGTTTATTGGGATTGTTGCTCTCGGGCCAATTTCACCTGCGCCGCCATGATGAGAGTAGGCATGGGAAGTGGCAGCTGGCCAGAATGGCAGGCAGGGAAAATGGCGTTGAACCTTCGCCAGGCAGCTGGTTTTGCTGGCTACCTGGAAGTTCATGATGGGGTTAGTCCTTCAGAGACTGGCTGGTGGATCCATCAATCCATTGGAGCTTGTCCGCCAGCATCCCAATTGGCTGTTATTTTCCGGGGGGGGGGGGGAGGCAAGTTGCCCTTTGCCCTGCCCCTGAGCCAGCAGGCATGGCCTCAGTGTCTTGGCTGAAGGCACGCCCCCAGCCAGGGACCAGGCTGCTGTGAAGTGTGGGCTAGCTGAAGCCACGCCCCCAGCCGGCCTAACAGATATGTTGCCAGCTCTTTTGCTCTTGGTGGTATTGGTGGCTTGTACTGTGGACTGAACCCAGAGCCTTGTGCATTTGAGGTACGCGTTCTAAACTGTCATCCAGCCACAGGCTGTATTATTGTTCTGGTTTTTGTTTTTGTTTCTTTTTTCTTTCATACTGGAGACTGAACCCAGGGACACTCTACCACTGAGGTATTTCCCCTGCTCTTTATTTTTTTAATTTTGAAACAGGGTCTTGCTAAATTATGGAAACTTGAAATCCTCCTGCCTCAGCCTCAAGTTGCTAGGATTATAGGCATGTCCCACTCCACCTAGCTTTTTTATTGTTTTAGGACTTTTTTAAAGTAAGGATCATTCCATTCCAGGCAGTATTTTTAGCAGCATCCCTAAAATTTTGGTGTTTTGTATTTTCATTTTCATTCTGAGTATTTCCTGATTTCCCTTTGACCCATGATTTATTTAAATGGAAGTTAGTTTTTAATTATTTGGAGATCTGCCATGTATCTCATGTTATCAATTTCTAATTTAATTCTGTTGTGGTCCTAGAACATACTTGTATGATTTACATTTCTTCAGGGTTGGTTGGTTCGGTGTATATGTTTTGAATAATGGACTGGGTTCATTTGATAAGAACATCGTGCATTATCTTGTTGCATGAAATGTCCTGTCAGTGGCAAATCAAGAGGGTTAATCATGTTCAGACCTCTTGTACTCTTGCTGGTTTTCTGTTTGCTCATTCGTTGCTGAGAGACTGACGTATCTAAGAGTAATTGTGGAATGGTCTGTTTCTTCTTTAGTTCTATCAATTTTTCCTTTACATGTTTTTAAGCTCTTTTGTTCAGTGCATGCACATTTATGATTGCTGTATCTTGGTGAGTTGACTCGTCGTTATCATTTCTCTCCCTAGCTATTCCATGTTTTGAAATTTACTTCAGATATTAGTGTAGGCACCGAAACTTTCTTTTGGCTGGTGTTTGCATAATACTCTTCCCATCTTTTTATTTTTAGTCTTTCTTTGTCTGTGTCAATATGTTAATGGAGTTTCTTATATCAGTGTTACAGATCAGTCTTTAAACATGTCATTTTGCGGTCTCTTTTTAAAATTGGTTTGTTTAGGACATTTATGTTTAATATAGTGATAGATGTAGTTGGATTTAAACCTTTTATTTTTGTGTGCGTGTTTATCCCTTCTGGTTTTCATCTCTTGTTCTGTATTTTCTGCCCTCATCTGGATTGTTTCAGTGTTTTTAGATGCTCGTTTTCGTTTGCTGGTTGGATGTTTTGCTACATGCTTGATTTTAGTGTTTGCTGTGGTGATTAAGCTGTAGTACGTTAGTTTTCAGTCTGCCTCAGTGACCTTCAGGAGCCTTACAAAATACATTTGTCCTGCTGCATTGTCTTGGCACGTTTTCTGTTGCAGTAACCAAATATCCAGGGCTGTGTGATTTGTGAACTATTTAGCTCATAGTTTTGAAGGCGGAAGGGCTAAACCGCGTGATACCAGCTCTGGTGATGGCATCGTGGATGTCAGGTCATGACAGGTGGCATAATGATGGGAGCATGTGCAAAGGGGAGAGATCACAAGGCAAGGCAGGAAGGCAGAGGGCTGAGGGGCTGGTCTTTTTCTTTTGTAAGAATCTTTCTCAGAAACTCACTATAATCTTAGAACTGCACTAATTCCTGCTGAGTCGTCCCCCCCCCATGACCTAACCAATTCCCTCCAGGCCCCACCCGTGAAAATCCCACTAACTCTATGTCACACTGGGACCCAGCTTCCAACACAGGAACCTTTTTGGACACACTATGTCCAGACAGTAGCATAAATGTCGTTATTTTTGTGTTTTGCATTCATACATGATTTAAGGAACTTCAGAGGGAAAAAGTAATGCTTTATTTTGCCTTAATTGGCTTTTTGCTATTTCTTCATTCCTTTAACTTCCAAATCCAAGTGGTATCATTTCCCATGAGTCTCAGACTCCTTTATCAGTTTTTTTGTTTGTTTGTTTTTGGGTTTTTTTGTTCTCTTTGCAGTATTTTGGCAACAAGTTCTCTCAGTTCCTTTGTGAGTGTTGTTTGATGTGCTGCCTGAGGGATACTCTTGTGAATGTAGACTTCTGGGTTGACAGTGCTGTATTACAGCTCCTGTGCTGTTGAAATATCATCATTTTCATTGTTCTGTATGCAGTGTTTTGCCTTTCTGTCTTTTCAGGATTTGTTTCTTCATTTTTGGTTTTCAGCAGTTTGACTCTGTGTTTAAGATGATTGCTTTTCCATTTTTCCCTTTGGGGTCTCACTGAGCTTCAGTCTGTAAATAGATTTGGGAAGTTTTCAGCTATATATCTTAGCACACTTTTTTGTACCAGTCTCTCTTCTCTGAGACTCTAGTCTTACAAAGTGTTGGTCTTTTTAATATTGTCCTGATATTGACTTTTAATGTGGTCCTAGAACCACTGCTCATTTATTAAAAATCTTTGTTTCCTTCAGATTGGATAGCTTCCTGGTAAACTTAAGTTCAGAGGCTTTTTTCTCTGCCATCTCTGTTCAGATCTTTAGGCCAGCTAGTTAATTTTTAAATTTTAGATACTGTATTTTTCATTTCTAAAATTTATATTTGGTTCTTGATTTCGGTTCCCATTTCTCTGCCAAGAACTTCTTTTCACTGTAAGAACATCTTTTCATTTGTTTTAAGAGTTTTTGTTTTTGAATCTCATAAAACCTGTTTGTAATAACATCTGGATCATCTCAAGGCTTTCCATTCATTTATCATCTTTTCCCCTGGTAACTGGTGGCATATTTTTGCTTCTCTATGTGTTGAGTAATTTTGGACTCTTTCCTGGATCTTGACTATTATATGAGAATTTGGATTCTTACTAAATTTTCTGATGATTACCAGTTTGTTTTGTTTTAGCAGGCCATTAACTCGTTTAGGTTCAGACAGCATGTTCTATCTTTTGTTCATAGTGATGTCAGTTCACTGTTCAGAGCCCTTGTCAGGTCTAATGCCAGCACTGCTACGGTAACTATGTGGCTAGAGGGATGCTTCATATCAGAGTTTATTTCTCAGAGCCAGTGCTATATTGCTTTGGGACTAACCCTGTGAATGTGCAGGACAGAGGTTGAACCTGGGACTGGTTTGGTTAAAGCACAGAATTTAGAGTTTTCCTGTTCTCCAGCTGTTTCTGCTTTGCAGTTTCCCCATATGACCTCCATTCCCAAGAACCCATTTTTTCTGTCTCATGGTTACAAAAACAGATTTCTCTTAGAGTTTTTACTGCCAGCACTGCCACGTAGTCCATGTAACTGGGACTGTTATTTTAGGGTAACATGATGATAATACAATGACAAAAAGAACAGAAAAAACAAAGCTTCACTTTCATCATATTGCAGTACCTCTTTTCCTGGTTGCTTTATCTCTGAGAACTAGTTTTCCCGCTGAGTTTTTGTGATCACCCTACAATTTACTATTGCCAGTAGATTTTTGTTTAATTTTTTAATTTTAATTTTTTTTTAGAGAGATTAGAGAAAGAGAGAATAAATTTCATTTATTTTTTCATCTGGCCTTTTGTTTCTCTGACACCTAGTTGTGTATTTGCTGGATTTGAACCCAGGTGCTCGTGCATGACAGGCAAGCACTCCAACCACTGAGCTTTCACTCTAACCCCCTTGCTGGTGGATTTAAAAAAAAAATACAAAAGAGGATTTCCCTCAATTCTGACTTTTTTTAAAAATTCTTTTTCTTCTTCTCTGATCAAAATACAACCCTCTTATTTTCCAGTACATTGCATCTAGCATTTCTGGAGCGCTGGAGCTGCCTTTAGGTTTAATCTAAAAGGAAAGAAAGAGTGAAGAACCAACCACATAAAGTTCACCCAATAAGGGATTTTCTTCACTTTTTTTTTTTTTTTAAGAGAGAGGGACAGAGAGAGAAAGAGTCAATTTTTATTTAGTTTTTCATCTAGTTTTTGTTGCTCCAACACTTAGTTGTCTATGTGGTGCTGGGGTTTGAAACTGGGTCCTTGCGTATGCCAGGCAAGCGCCGCAACCACTGAGCCACTGCTCTGGCCCCTACCTACCATTTAAAATTTTTCCAGGGCCCTCAGTTAGTTGCTTTTTGTATTTTGTCACAAGTTTTGGGCAGTATCAATGAGGGAGATAGACACTTGTGGGCTTGTAACATTCCGGCCTGTGTCAGATGTCCAAGGACACTTTACCACTCAAAGCCGGGAGGAAGGAGAAATAGTCTTGCACAAAGAATCACTTTATTAAATGAAACTTATCATTCCTAAAACACTGATGAGTTTTACTTACTTTCTGTTCTGGATAAGCACTAGCCCGTAGAAGATCTTCCTTTAGTTCTTGGGTTCCTACTGTGATGTGCCTAGTCAGCTTCAGTGCTCAACAAACATGAGAGTATGTAGGGGAGAATTAGGCGTGGGCCCAAAAGCCATATACGTAGATTTGAAGCTGCTGAGAGGCTCTCTGTCCTGTTGGAAGTTTAGGTGATGGCTCTCATTTTGAAACCAAAGAGGCAGCCATGATGGTCTCTGATTGACCTTCAGGGCAGTCTTGCCTTATCTTGAAGAAGGACGCATCTTGTCAGCTGAACAGTTTGATGCTCTCATCCTGTAAACTATGAAGTCTTGTAGACTTCCTTCTTTTTGACCTGTTTCCATGCCCTTTAGCTCAAACTGGGAATGTTCCTGCCTCAGGTGGCTGGTGGGATTCATGCGTGGTTCACATCTACATTGATCTCCTTATCAGTGCTAACCCTGTACTCTTCCAAATGTCCCCCTCCCCTCTCTCATTATGGGGGGATTCAGAATTTTCCAAATTGTTAGGTTTGATTCCTTATTGTTTAACAATTCATTTTCTTTTTCTTCCTCCCTTCCTTCTCGTAGATTATCATATTCAGGAGGAACCAAGCTGTATCTTCTACACCTGGCTTAGCTATTGCTTCAGCCCTGTAAATAGGCCAGTTATTATGTGTCATCTTTAAAAAGTCACGCCAGCCAAGCTCTGGCTTCCACCAAACACTAAAACATGAACACTGTTCACGTTGTTTCCACCTGATAATGATGTTAGGGTCACCTTCCAGTTCCAATGACATGTTCCTTACTTCCAGTGAAGCCACATCAGAATGGTCTGTGTTTCTGCCAACGTCTTTTCATGAGCATTTATGTGTTCTCTTAGAAGATGGAGGCTTTCTTCTAGCTTTTGTCTCTCAGGGCCCTTGGCAGACTGCCTTCAGGAGTCCCTTCTCAGCAATACCAGCTTTTTCTAGCATGCACCTCAAAGTTCTTGGTTATCGTTGATTCTTGAGTGTCCTCCAAGCCCCATGTGTTATACAGACGAGGCCCCCAGGTGGTGCTATTGGAAGGTAGCAGAGCCTGTGAAAGGCTGCGCTTAGTGGGAGGTCTTTAGCTCTCAGGGTGTGCCCTAGAACAGGATGGTGGGAATTCAGCTGCCCCCTTGTCCTCTCATTGCTCCTGGCTCAGGATCTAAGTGCTTTTGCTCCATCACATTTTCCTGCCTTAATGTGCTGCCTCGCCACAGGCCCAGAGCAATAGGGCCAATTGAGTATGGGTGGAAACCTCCAAAACTGAGCCATAATACATTGTTTGCCTTTATAAGTTGATCACGTCAAAAGTGTTTGCTCATAGACAGCTGAGTAACCCACCCTTCCACCAGGTCCGCATTTGTAGGCATTTGTTACAGCACTGCCCTACTTCTTGGTGCCAGAATCTGTTCTAGTCAGTTCAGGATGCTGTAACAGCATTGGAGACTGGGCGACTTAAGCAGCAGAGATTTACTTCTCACAGTTCTGAAAGCTGAGGTGTTCGCTGTGAGGGCCTTCCTTGTGTGCACATACAGCTGCTACTGGCTGTGTCCTCACGTGAGGGAGTGGGAGCCTCTCTTCTGGGTTGTCTCATGAGTGCTCTGCTCTTGTCATGTGACTTCCTCCTCAAGGCCTTGCCCCTCCATACATCATACGCTGGATATCAAGGCTTTAACGGAAATTTTGAGGGAGTGCAAACCTTCAGTTCATATCAGTGGGTAGCTTCGACAGTTATGACGGCCTAATGTGGAAATGATAGCAGCTCAGAACCGAAGTACCTTAAATATTATATTTGTGTCTTAACTGCTTTGCAGGGTTTTGGTTTTTCCCTCCGTATTTTTATTATGAAGATGTTGAAACGTGAAGGTGATGGTACATTAAGCATTGATATTCTTCTGTAAATTCAGTAGCCATTGACATCTTGCTGTGTTGCACATTTTCTCTCTTGTGTGTGTGTCTGTTTTTGTTTGTGTATACAGGCAAGCACACTACCTCTTTATAGTTAAACTCTTTGAAGGTTGTGCTGCTGTCTCCTTAAAATACCAGCATGCTTGCCCTTTATGAATAATGCTATCTCCTACATTATTTATCATTATGAAACCTAAGAAAATAAAAAGGTTTTTTTTAAGAGAGGGAGAGAACTAATTTTATTTATTATTTCATCTGGCCTTTGTTTCTCCAATACTTAGTTGTACATGTGGTGTTGGAGTTTGAACTTGAGTCCTTACACATGCCAGGCAAGTGTTCCAACTGCTGAGCCATTGCTCTAGTCCAAAAAGTTCGTTGTTTGTTCGTTCGTTCGTTCTTTTTTTTTTTTTTTTTAAGAGAGGAGGACAGTGAGAGAGAGAGAGAATCAATTTTTATTTAATTTTTCACATGGCTTTCATTGCTCTGACACTTAGTTGTGTACTTGGTGCTGGGGTTTGAACCTGTGTACTTGCGCATGCCAGGCAAGCGCCATAACTGCCGAGCCATTGCTCCAGCTTCCAAAAAGTTGTTTCTTAATAACAAATATGTATTTAAACCTATCCAGTTGTCCCCAACTATCTTGTTTTTTTTCTTAGAGAGGTATACTGAGAGAGAGAAAGAGACAGAATCAGATTTTTATTTAGTTTTTCATGTGATCTTCGTTGCTCTGATACTTCGTCATGTATGTGATACTTTGGAACCAGCGTCCTTGCGCATGCTAGGCAAGCACTGGAAACTGCTGAGCCACCACTCCAGTCCCTCCAGCTATCTTTTATAACTTCTTTATACCAAATTCCAGTGGTGGTTCATGTTTTGGCTCATTTAGATAGAGACTAGTGGTTCTCAGCTGGGGACATACTCCAGAACATAAGGCAGTGTCTAAAGACATCTTAACATGATCCTTTATTCTTTGTGTTGCCTATAAATGGTTTAGGAGCTTTATTAGATGCAAGTTTAGGTAGGAATGCTTTATATATGCTTTTTATTGCAAAACATGAGGAGGCTAAGTTTGGCTGCTTATTTAAGGTAATGAATGCCATTACTTTAACATCTACAGTGTAATTTCTTCTTGGCAATTAACAATATTTGGGGTGAACTCAGTGTCTTCAATATTTTATTACCCATGGTGCTTTAGCATATCTATCTGAATCAGCTATAGGGTACTAAAAGTGATTTTTTTTTTCAAAATATGTCCTTCTTTTTTTCCTTTGTTATACTTTTATTCCTGGATAAGAGAGTCTTCCCTCATGGCCTTATCTCCCTACCCATTTCATGGTGCTGCAGATCAGCCCACCGCCTCTCACATGCTAGGCAAGTGCTCTCATCACTGAGCTGCACCTCCAGCCCCCTCTTACCCACTTTTTAGTATTATTAAGGGTTCACTGTTTTTATTTGATTACTTTCTTGCTCTCTTGTGTAGCTGAGGTGTCCTGGGCTGGCTTTTGATTTTTCTGGCTCAGAATTGGAACAATATATTTCTCCCAAGTAGTCCTGGTTCCTTTAGTTGGGAATGGTACTCTAGGCGGATTCTTCATATTAGCTTACTGAGTGAACTTTAAGATAACCCTGGATGGTTTTTCCCTGTAGAATTTATCCCTCTAGGGGCTGGAGCAGTGGCTCAGTGGTTGCAGTGCTTGCCTGACAAGCACAAGGGTCTGGGTTCGAACCCCAGCACCATGTACACAGCAAAGTGTCAGAGTAACGAAAACCACATGAAAAAACTAAGTAAAATTGATTCTCTCTCTTTCAAATTGATTCTCTATCTTTTTCTCTCTCACTGTTCCTCTTTCTCTCTCCCTCTTTTTTTCCCTAGGTGCTGGAGCCGTAACTCAGAGGTATCGCAACAACACATACACAACTAAGTGTTGGAGCAACAAAAACAAGATGAAAAACTAAAGTTGATTCATTCTCCCCCCCGTCCTTTATCTTTAAAAAAAGAAAAAGGAAAAAGGAAAAAAAGAATTTATCCCTCTAAAGTCAGAGTATCATGTTCAAAATGAACTTGAAATAATTTTTTTGAGTTACATTATTCACTCAGATAGTTAGGTTTGTTTGTTTCTGTTTCATTTTAGGGTTTACTTTCTTTCATTTTTTTTGTTTGATTTTATGTTTTGAATATGTAAAACAGTTCTTCTAAAGTTAAATCTGTTTCAAAAAAATGTACTCAGAAGTCTTGCTCTTAGTTTCTGGGTTGTCTTTTTGGTGTTTGTGTTTTTTTAAATAATCAAATACGTAGCTCGTTGGGGCCGGAGCAGTGGCTCCGCAGTTATGACACTTGCCTGGCACACACCAGGATGTGGGTTTGAACCCCAGCACCACGTACAAGTGGAGTATTGGAGCAACAAAGGCCACATTTTAAAAACTGAATAAAAATTGATTCTCTGTCTCTCTCTCTTACTGTCCTTCTTGCCCTTAAAAAACAAACAGAAAACCCCTAATATGTAGATCCTTACTTACTGTGTTTTCTTAAAGAAAAGGTACCATTGTACTTGTATCCTGCTTTTATTTACTATATATTTGGAAATAGCTGTTTAAGTTTATACTTGCATTGCTCTTCATTGTGTGGATGTTCCATAGTACATTTAGGGCCCCTCCCACCCCGACCAGTACCAGGAACTGAACCCAGGGACACTTTTAACTATTGAGCCACATCCCCACCCTAGCCCTTTTTTATTTTTTTTGCTTAGGGCCTCACTAAGTTGCTGAGGCTGACTTTGAACTTGCGATCCTCCTGCCTCAGCCCCCCAAGTTGCTGGGATTATAGGCATGCGCCACCAAAACTGGCTCATTTAAGGTATTTCTAAATAAAAGGCTGTAGGAAATAACCTTTTCTGTTTCGTATTTACAAAAGTATGTCTTGGTAGAATCCTGAAGTTGGCATTGCAAGGAGGTTGAATTACTGAATAAGTGATTGTTAGATGTTTCCAGATTTCCTTCCCTTTGGGAATCCTCTGGGGTGGCGTGGGCACCTACTAGATGAGGGAATGTTGCTTCTCTATATAGCTCCTGGGTTTTGCTTGTCAGATAGCAGAGAAAGTAATTTCAGTATAGGGTTACTTGCCTTTCTCTTTGAATAAGGTTGGATTGTAGAATCTAAGGTCTCTTCTACCTTTAAATTCTCAAACAGGGAAAGTTTGGTTAGGGTGTTGATTGTTGGCCTTTTATTCCCCATATCCCTGTTTTATTTTGGCAGTTAATTGCTTTTGGTCAAGGGTATATATGTAGTGTGCATGTGTGTGTATATTAATGGTGCATTGTTTTTTCATGAGAGTAAAATCTGAGCGTCTCCGTCCAGGTTAGCACAGTCTGTTAGGACAGGCTCTGTAGCGCCCTTAGCAAAGTGCTGGCAGGTTTTCCCTGCATTTTCATTATCTTCACAGTCAGTCTCAGGAGCTTTACCTGTCCTTTTTCCTTCCCGCTTTAAAGTCTTCAGAATTGTTCCAAACAGCATCTGGTCCTTTAATCAAGTCTACATGTTCAGATTCCTCCCTCAGGCCGGTGCGGTAGGGAAACAGGCTGCTGTGTGTTCGGTCTGTTGAGCTGTTGTGGCCTGAGCCAGAGCTCCATAGTTTCCCCTTTTCTGTGCACTGCAGCCTCTCTTTTCGTCTCTAGTGAGTCCCAAAACCAAATCATGGTTTTTCAAAGAGAAAGAAAAGGAAGGAAACAATTATAGTTGTACCTCATTTTGAAGATCATTTTTTCATATTAATAAAATGTCAAAGTGAGTTTTTGGTAAAATGCTTTCAATTGTGTAGTGAAAAATACTTAAAATTACGTGCTATTTAGATCCGAGAATCAGGCCTTACTTGGATTTTCCATATAAAATCTATTTTTTGTTAGAGTGGAAGAAGTGTTGAGTTTATAAGGAAAGATAAAGAGTAGACGAATATGATTAAGAGGTTTCTGAGAAGGTGGTTTTTGAAAGTTTTTGAAAGAAGTAGTGAATGTAGTTTGATAGAAAAAAGATATATTCTAGAATAACAGATTGCTTTTTTTAAAAAAATAGATTGCTTTATCAATCTTTTGTTCCTTGTGTTCAACTATAGAAGAAACCAAGAATAGTTAGTTTCTTGCAGCTTGAAAGATTTGGCAACAGAAATTTGAGGAACGAAGGAATGATACTCTCTTTCTTTAAAATCAAAGCACAATATTTGGTGAGCAAATTCCTAGAAAATACACTCTGATATTTATCAGGAAGTGGATGGTAGTCATAGAATAGTTCTTTTTTAAAATGAAGAAAGGGATTTTGTGCTGCATTCTTAGAATGACAGGTTCTGTTCAGAAATTATAAAAAGAAATATACTTAGCTTGTATATGGGGCTAAATGTTTAAAGATTTTTTTTTATTTCAACACTATCTGCCAGTTTATTCTTAGTTACTTAACAAACATTTGTTTGTAGTTATTTTATCCTCCATTACTCATTATTCTGTGCTTTACAAATGCTATCTTATTCAGTCTTCTTTTTTTTTTTTTGGTCAGAGAGAGAAAGAATCAATTTTATCAATTTTATTTAGTTTCTCATCTGGCCTTTGTTTCTCTGACACTTCATTGTGTATGTGGTGCTGGGGTTTGAGCTCAGGTCCTCACACATGCCAGGCAAGTGCTCCAAATGCTGAGCCACTGCTCCAGCCCCTCAGTCTTCGTTTTTTGGTGAGAGGATAGCTTAAAAGCATTTGCTAAATGTTCCCCCCACCCATTGGTTGCTTACTTAACAAACATGTATTAGGCCGTAAACCTTTAGTTTAACAAGAAACTCCTGTGCTGTGGATCAGCTCCAGGACTTGTGCATGCAGAGGACTCTTTCCCAAACATGAAACTTGTAGCCTCTGACTCTGTAGTAGAAATTCTTCACTAATTAGTGCTTTCACTAAGATAATTTATACTGCAAAGTTTTAAGCATTTTAAAAATTGACCCTTCTGTACAGAGATTTGACTGTTACATATGTTTGTGATACAGGGACCTTGACAAATAAAGTGAGCTTCGTTGATATTATAAGGACCTATCTTGTCTCTCTTCTGCAGGATAACGATGTGGAGCTGTGGGCAGCCTGTGGGTGTGCGAGTGCGTTTGGAACTGACGGCTGTCCTAAGTAGCATCAGTGTAGCATGTGTTCTTTTCATGGACTCTTCTTAGTCTACTGGAGATGGGGAGGCGTGGAATAAAGCTCCTTCCCCTATGTAAGGGAAGTGCTTTTGCTTCTTACCATGTCTTTTCTGCCTTTCTCATAAGGTCCTTTTCTGTTGGGTTTCTCTGGATGAGGCCCCCTTGCAGGATTACAGGGACACGCCACCATGTCCCGCTTGGGGCCTCTCTCAGTTGTTTGAATTTTAGGTACATAGATGTGGAGTTGTTGTTGTTGCCTTTGCTTTGTGATTCTCACAATGACAGGAAAATTCTAAGTTGTCCCTGAGATATATGAGATGCGAGAGGGTAGTTATTCTCAGAACTGCTCAGGTGGACCTGAAACTTCATTCAGATAGATAGCTGGCTGAGTACCTGCTTCCTGTGCCGTTTCCTTCTTCCTGCTGCATAACTAATAGTGTTGTCTATGGACTGTTTCTAACTCATCGAAAGGATAACTTAGTAGAAAATAAATTTTACCTTTGCATTTTGCCTTGGGCGAATGGTAATCATTAGATGTGTCTGCATCATCAGTGTTATTTGGAAGATGCGGGGATTAATGTAGCTTATGGTTTTGCATTTGAGCAATCCTGACAAGCACATCTGTAGTGTTACCTTGGCTAGACACTCAGTGCACACTTGTTGACTAAGGAGACACAGATTGTGTTTCCACCTCTGCTGCTAGGTGGATGGTGTTCCTGCTCTGTTCCCCATGCCCTGTTTTGCATTTCACTAAGTCCTGTTAAAGGGAGTCAGTACTGGAAAACAGCTGGGACCTCCCTAAGTTTACCTCCCTAAGGCAAGAAGACCAAGGAGACCTGATCTGGTATTCTGCTTGAGATGAAGTGGCCAGATTGGGTGAGGAGAGCTTGGTTTAATCCTGGCGTGAAATCAGGCTCAGTTTGCCTGTTTAGTTGGTCCTTCATCCAGGAGTAGTGCCTGGGTAGAGTGGAGAGTTCAGGAGCCAGAGTCATTTTATTTGCTGTCATACCCTTGTGTTTCCTGGGCTAGTGAGGGAAAGCTTAATTTCATGGATGCTTTAGAATCATTTGGGAGTGATTTTTTTTGAAATTGGTATTCTTCCTACAATTAAATGTAGAACATTGAAGTTTGACTCCTACCCGCTCTCCTTCCTACTCTGTCGATTATTTCCCACCCACTCTTTCCCAACACTCTTACCTTTTCATCAGACTTCAATTTTCTTTTCTTCTTCTTCTCTCATTTATCATCTGTTCATTGCTGGCAGTGTATAACCCTGCAGAGCCACAGGTAAGAATGGCTGTGTAGGTCGTTGGTATGGCTTATGGAAAGTAGGTCATTGGTTACATGCTATGTGTGGGTACAGAGAAGCTGCATCAGGCTGGTTCTCCCACTACTGCTAAGGACAGGTGCTGCTGAGGGAGTGGACTCTTGACTTCTGTGTTGTTCTCTTCTTTGTTGAATCTAGAATAGGGTTTTGCTCCTCTTCTGTTCCTTAAGTTTGGAGCTTTCCTTTGACCCAGTATTGCCTGTCCATTTGTAGTTCCTCCAAAAAAAAGCGAATTGTTGATTCAAGTGCTCTACCCAAACCCTTTCTAGATTAGCTCTTACTTGGGTTTCAGAGAAAGGTATTAACTTTTTTGGAGTCCTGAGAGGAGATTGCTAGAGGAAGCATTCCTCAAATCAGCTGTTGGATGGGTCTGTTGGTCAGGCCATTTCTTTGGACACTGAAGAGTAGTCTTGCCTCTTTGGATTTTCTCAGTTCCTGTTTCCTGATTTCATGTAGCCAAAGGTCCTGAAATGCCACTATTGCCCTTCGGCTTTTCCTCCATGTGTGTCCCTATTTTGGCATCCCTTGACTCTTTTATTTCCTGCCATTATAGTCAATGAAATGCTTAGTCCTGTTCTGTTAGGCAGATTGGTTTTTTGGTTGGTTTGTTTTTTTCTTTTTTAATGAACAAACTGAACTTTTTTTTAAAGATTTTTTTTCTTAAGCTGGGGGTTGAACTCGGGATTGAACCTAGACACTCTTACCACTAACCTGTATCCTCAGCCCTTTTAAATTTTATTTTGAGGCAGAGTCTCCCTAAGTTGCTGAGACTGGTATGGAACTTTTGATTCTTCTGCTTCAGACTCTTGATCAGCTGAGATTACAGGCATGTGCCAGCACAGCCAGCTTTTCTTTCTTACTTTTTTTAAGAGAAAGAGGGACAGTGAGAGAAAGAAAGAGAATCAATTTTAGTTAGTCCTTCATGTGCCTGTCCTTGCTCCAACACTTCATTGTGTCTGTGATGCTGCAGTTCCAACCCACATCCTTGCGCATGCCAGGCAAGCGTCATAACCGCTGAGCCACCGCTCCAGCCTCCAGCTTTTCTTTTTTAGAGGAGGTTTCAATTCACAGCAGAGTTAAAAGGTACAGAAAGTTCCCATATTCTCCCTGCCTTGGCACATGCATAGCCTCATTATCAACACCTCTCTCCAGAGTGGCACATTTGTTACAGTTATAATTCTTTTTAATCATCCTTTAGAGATGCCATACTGAGTAGAAAAGAACTGCTAACTTATCACTGAGAGTTTTGTATAGAGCTAGCTCAGGTCTCCGTTTGCACTTGTTTTAAAATGAACTAGGGGGATTTCAGAACACAGAAATTAATAGGCAAACTTGTAGCTATGATTTTGGTGAAAGAATTCAAAAGAGGAATAATCAGGTAACTTTTTTTATAAAAGAACAGTATCTTTTGTAATTCTGTTTGGTTGTTTGGGTCCTGCTCAGTGTTGAAGATAGAACCCCTACCACTGATCTCTACCACCAGCCCCTGAATTTTGGTTGTGATATCAGTCTTTTATTTTTCTTTCCAGTTGCTCTAGGTCGTAACCAGCCTTTGAAAAAGGAGAAACCAAAATGGAAAAGTGATTATCCTATGACAGATGGACAACTGCGCAGCAAGAGGGACGAATTTTGGGACACTGCACCAGCTTTTGAAGGCCGAAAAGAGATTTGGGATGCCTTGAAGGCTGCCGCACACGCTTTTGAGAGCAACGATCATGAACTGGCACAAGCAATCGTTGACGGTGCAAACATAACCTTGCCACATGGTAGGCTTCGTGCTGCCCATGAATCGCATGCCCACAGCAAATCAGCTTCTTCTAACAGCGGGAGACCAAGTGGGGGGAAGCTTTGTTTTCCTTGCTATGCGCTATTTTAAATTTTTTTAACTTTGCAAAGAACAGCATTCCTCTTTGCTTCTTTCATCTGGAGACAATTTATTTTGTATATTTTTATGTTGTTTAAATATTTCCTATCTCAGAAAAGAAAACACCTTATAATTACATTTTCTTGGAAAAGTGGCCTAGTTTTCTGTACAGACCTCTTCTCTCCCCAGCTCTGCCCTCACCACCTCTCAGTCCACCTAAAGGAGCTTCTGCTTCACTGCTTTCCTTCTGGTACGAGTCTTAAGTCAGATTTTAGAAGCTGGAAAGGTTCGACAGATACCCCTTTAGTCACTACACTTTGTCCTCTCCTGCTTTGAGCACAGTGAACAAATCTAAACTTCGAAGTGAATCCCACATTTTCTTATAGATTTTCTGTGATTGTATCCTTGAACTTTATTAGAAACATCTCTCTTTGCTTAGGATTGTGACTCTTAAGGACAGGTTTGGATGTTTCCAAGGGTACATATGTGCTAGACCTGTGTACATACTTGTTTTTGGTCTCCTTGATTAGAATACATTAAAAAATTTCATGCTTTCTTGAGATTTAGATGTCAATTTTTTTTCCTTGTTCTTTTGATATCTATTTTGGTACTTTTTTTTCTCTCTCTGGTTTTTCAAGTTAATATTTTTCAAGGTTCTCTCTTCAAACCCATACAGTAGATAACCAGCTTACCTCATTTCTATTATTACGCTTTCAGTGTTTGCCCTCATTGTGTCTGCATTCTTAGAGAAACAGTACTTTAATGATTAAGTAATGAACTTAATGATCTGCTTTGTGTCCTCTGACTGTCAAATAAAAGATGTTTAGCTTACTATCCTTGCCAGATTTCCAAATCTCCATTACTTTTCTGATTGTGCTTCTAAGAAACTTCCCTTTTTTATAACTGTCTATTCTTTATTGTTCCTAACACTTACCAAGCACTCACTGATGACTTTTTCTGCATATGTGTAGCAATGGTCCCTCCTGCATTGGAAGGTTTTATAATAGATGCCATTTCAATATGACTCTTTGGTCTCACTTCATGGAGAGTGTAAATTCTTCCTCTCTTCTGTGCTTGGGGATTAGAGGTGGCAGATGTCATCTTACTCCATTTACCTTCTCCAGTTCTATCTTTATTGCCTTTGGCTGCTCCCTTGGTATAAGGAAGGGCCTACCTCTAAAGACAGCTTTGTCATCCTTCTCTTTTTGATGCTGACATTCGGTGTTTTCCAGGCGGTGTGCATGTTTGTGTGGGCCTGCAGGTCGGGGAAAGAAGAGTCATGTCTGTGTGACTGTCTTAATTTAGAAGCTGAGATCAAGAACCTTGGAACTTTGAAGTCATGACTTTATACTTAACATATTTTACCTGTAGGCATCTCTGTGTTCTGTTTCATGGCCTTATTTATTTTTAATTTTTTAAGAGCTTGCTCTCAGTTTTTCCCTACATTTTTGTATTGGTGCATTATAGTTGTATGTATTGATAAGATCTGTTGTTACATATTCATACATGCACACAATGTAATTTGACCGATATCACTCCCCAGCATTTTCCCGCGTCCCTGCATCTCACCTCGTGGTCCCTTTCCTCCGTTGATCTCCCTTTGACTTTTTTTTTTTAAGAGCTTTATGGTTACGTGTAGTAGTTGGGTTTATCCCAACATCCTCTCACATGCATGGAAGTCAATTCCCGTTCTTTATGGCCTCATTTAAAGATTCCTGGAGTTGCCTGTTTCTTGTAAGGCAGAGTCCATGCATAGTCTATTGAATGTGGCTCAGATATCTAAAGACTTTTGCCATATCTATGTGAACTGCCAAGAAAGATGATGTTGGTGGCAGCCCAACTAACCAACCGATGATAGGGAATTATTCTTGGAAATTTTAGAATATTAGATGAGCCTCTATTTCCCTTCTCAGCTTAGAGAATGTTTTCTGTATATGCACAAAAGAATCAAGCTGATGTCCGAGCTTCCTCTTTTAAAGCTCTGTGATGTTATTGTCATTAATAATCTTGATTGAATTCCCTTATTCACATCTGAAGCTCATCAGTGATATTTCTTGGGTGGACCTTTTAAATATTCTCTATCATAAATACTCTTTAACTTCGTCAGGTTTTTTTTGTTTGTTTGTTTTTTAAAGAGAGAGGGACAATGAGAGAGAGAAAAACACAGAGAATCAATTTTTATTCAGCTTTTCACATGGCCTTCATTGCTCAGACACTTAGTTTTGTACGCAGTGCTAGGGTTTGAACCCATGTACTTGGGCGTGCCGGGCAAGTGCCATAACCACCCAGCCACCGCTGGGTGGGTTTTATAAATGAGCCACTCAGTGGCATTCTTTTCATCTTTTTTGTATAATTACACATTTAAAATTTTACTCTGGGCACCTTTTTGTTACCCCTTAAAGTACCCAAATATTATTTTTTAAGTTATTGCACAGACTGATTATTGTCTAGCTCAGGTTTTGGTATCGCATCATCTGGTCTTATTCTGCCTGTACTCTATTACAGCTGTGTAACTTTGGACAAATTACTTCTTTTCTGGATGCCTCATTTCTCTCATTTGTAATAGGTGGAAAGTATCTACTTCATGGGGTGGTTGTGTAGGTTCAGTGTGTGATGGTGATACCTGTAAATTACCATAGTGCTTGGTTTCCAAAAAGCACTTAATAGTGGAATAGTAGCACTTGTCTATAACCTCAGCTCCTTGGCTACTGAGGCAGGAGGCTTTCAAGTTAAAGACCAGCCTGGAAAACTTAACAAGTCACTGCCTCAGAATAAAGAGGGCTAAGGATATGACTCAGAGGCAGAGCACTGCCTAGCAAGTGTGAGGCCCAGGTTCAATCTCCAGTACTGCAAGAAAAGAAAAGACATATTTAATAAAGAGCAGCACTGATGGCTTCTATTTCCTGAACTCTGGCATTAACAAGCACATTCCTTGCATCAGAATCTTGACTTTTAGATTTTGATCTTTTTGGATGTGTTGTCTACTTGTGGCATCTTTCTTTGGCTTTTAGGGGATTCTGCCTTTGGGTATATCCCTAATGGAATTTTGAGACTGGGCTGATTCAGTAGCAAAAGTACTACTAGATTGATTAACGGACAGCAAAGCAGTGCGGACTTTGATTAGCCTCATCTTGTACCAGGCTCATTCCTATCCCATTCACCTTCTCTCAGTATCACCTATATTGAGAGTGCTGGACACATTATAAATTGACCATCTGTATACAGATCGATCCTCTCACTTTTCTTTCTAAGCTTTCTTCAGTCAAATCTTTTTCTTGTTTTCATCTTATCACCTTTGTCTTCCCATAGGCTTTTCATTATCTTTATTTATACTATTATTTTCCCTACAAAAAGTTCATGTTCTTGAACATACATCAAAGTGTGTTTGTAAGTGTTGTTGTACGTGTCTTGTTATGTTATATGGTTGTCTTAGTATCAGTTTGTACTCACAAGCAAGAACTGAGCTTTTCTTGTTTCAAACCATTTTAGAATATATCAGTATGGGAGCTGGAGCGGTGGCTCAGTGGTTAAGGTGCTTGCCTGGCATGTGTGAGGCTGCAGGTTCAAACCCCAGCACCACATACACAACAAAGTGTTGGAGCAACAGAAGCCACATGAAAAACCGAATAAAATTGATTCTCTCTCTCTCTCTCTCACTGTCCTCCCCCTCTTTAAAAAAAAAAAAATCAAAGTAAGGGTATTTTTTCTAGCATGTTTTTTATGTCTCTGCAGTCAATCCACATGTAAAAGCTCCTCTCTATCTTCCATAATCAGATGGGAGCAGTCATTCACTGTTACTCAGATAATCTTTTCTGTTTGGAAACAGAAATTTAAGACTGTTTTCTGCACTATTATTCCTACTTTTGTACTAAACATTACAGTCTTCCATTTGGCTTTGGAAAGCCTGTTTTTTTTGTCCTTTTTCATACTTAGAAATATGGAAGGTAAAGATAATTATTGAATCCTTAACTTTTTTATTCCCTTCTCTTCACAGAGGTTTAGCAACTCAGTGAGACCCTGTCTCAAAATTTAAAAAACAGGCTGGGGATATGACTTAAATGGTTAAGCATCCCTCAATTCAATTTCTGGTAAAAAACAAAAACAAAAACAAAATAAAAGACATTTTGTTTTAAATTTTTTATTTATTTAACTTGATGAAAAGTACACAGTTATGTGAGAAACAAGAATAATAAAATGCTAATAACTTTTTTTTATTAGGAGAGAAATAGAGAATCAATTTTTTAAAAATTATTTTTCATCTGGTTCTGGTTTCTCCGACACTCAGTTGTGTACATGGTGCTAGGGTTCAAACTCAGGTCCTTACACGTGCCACTCAAGTGCTCTAACTGCTGAGCCACTGCTCCAGCCCCCTATTAACTCATTTTAAAATCAATATTATTTAATTCTTATGTCTGAAATAATCACTTGTAACAATCCCCATTTTACGTGGATAAGAATACTGAAGCACAGAGAGGTTATCTCACTTTTCCAAGGTATAAATCATGGAATTGTTTTTTTCGTTTTGTTCTTTGTATTGAACCCCGGTGCTTTATATCACTAAACTATATTTCCAACCTTTTTTTCCTTTTTTTTTTTTTTAATATTTTGAAACAGGGTCTCACTAAGTTGCCAAGGCTAACCTCAAATTTGTGATTTTAGGTTCCTGAGTCTCTGGGATTATGAACATGTATCACCATGTCCAACTTGGAACTTAAATTTGAATTCAGATCTGAGAGTAACAAAGCAGCTCAATATACCTCTGACAAGCCATTTCACCCGTGCTCTGTGTGGTGATTGCAGAGGTCATCTGCAGTGTTTATTCCATGTCTGCCGCGTCAGGCCTTTGCATACTGTGTAGGATACTTTAAGGTGGTAAACTTCTAGTGTGTATAGGCCTTTCTATCTCACTTAGGTGTATCTGAGGCCCTTTAAGAAGTAGACCAAAAATTGTGGTTGCTTTAAAGATCCCTAGAAGAATTTGTCACTTAGCTGGGTATGGTGGCACATGCCTGTAATCCTAGCTTAGCTATTTGGGAGTCTGAGAATCACAAGTTCAAGGCCAGCCTGAGCAATTTACTGAGACTTTGTCTTCAAAATAAAATCCGAAGATCTGGAGTGCTTGCCTAGCATGCGCAAGGCCCTGAGCTCAGTCCCTATTACTGGGGTGGAGTGGAGGTAGAATCTGTCATTAATGGACTTAATTGATAAGTTAATTCATGAGCTTGAAGCAGGAGGGAAAGCATGAGAATATTGTACTTATGTGGGAGATGGGAGATTGTTGCCAGTCTGTTGTAATGTTTGGAAATGAAATAGGGCCTTAATAAAGGACCTGATGGCTGATTAATCATAAATGTATCAGTTTTCTCTTCTTCATACAAAAATGGTTGAATTATAAAATGTATCTACTCCTCTGCTGCTGTCATCCTTTTTCTTCAATTAGAGCAATAAAGTCTGAAAATAATGGAGGAGGTGGGAGTCTGTCCCTGAGTCGGTAGACTCTTGTCTGAAGAATACCTCCTTTCTCTGACATTCCGGGGGTGAGGGTGGGGAAGCAGATTTCTGACATGGTCCCAGGGAGTGTGCTCTACCAGCCGCTACTGTTGCGAAGCCCAGTCCACTTTATTTTTTTTTATTTTTTTTTTTTGTGGTTTTTTTTTTTTTTTAACAACTTTATTGAGTTTTTCACATGGCCTTAGTTGCTCCAACACTTAGTTGTGTACGTGGTGCTGGGGTTTGAACCCGGGTCCTCGCGCTTGCCAGGCAAGCGCCGAAACCGCTGAGCCACCGCTCCAGCCCCCAGTCCACTTTAAATAGACACCATGCACATGCGCTTCTGGACCGCTTCTCTGCCTGGTTTAAAGAGATGAAACCCTGGAAGTAAAGATTATGTGTCCCCTGTAGAAAGGTGACTAAATGTGATTACAGGTGTTCAATCATGGTTTGACTATTAAACCTTAACCAACTTGAGTAAGTGGCTGAGCCACGTTTCACCCCTGCTTGCTGGATGAGATGGTAGGCTTCTCTCAGTACTTTTTTTTTTTTTTTTGGAGATAGCACATCAGCTAAGTTGCTGAGACTGGCCCTGGACTTGAAATTATCTTGCTTCAACCTCCCAAATCCCTGGGATTATAGGTGCACACCACTGTGTCACTTGAGTACTGTAATCTCACCAACTACACTGGTGACATGAAACAGCTAAGCCTTCTGCTTTTTCAGAAATTGATACAATACCTGGCAGACTTTTGTATGAGAAGACCTGTAATTGGTTAGCATCCTTGTAATTCTCAAAGACTGCTCCTAATAATCCAGTACAAGGATAGTTTTTTCTTTGTTTGCTTGTTTCTGCCGTGCTGGGGATTGAACTCAGAGCCCGAGCTACCTAACTCAGGCCAATGAGCTGCCTCCTTAACCTTGAAGGCTAATTTTGGTGGCCCTTGACATTATTGTAATTCAGGTTTCTTGAGAACCCCATGAAGTATGAAGCAGTGAACTCAAACCTTGATTGGTTGTAACATTGCTGCAGATTCTGAAATGTAAAACTGTGTGAGAGCAGGGTGTGGTGGCACAAGCCTATCATTCCAGCAGCTTGGAGGCTGAGTGTTGGGGTCTGACCTTCACTCCATTTCATCAGCTGCCCTAGAGTGATCTTGTAACAATTATTGGGGTCTGACCTTCACTCCATTTCATCAGCCGCCCTAGAGTGATCTTATGACTATTTGCATAAGCTCCTTCTGGAAGGGCTGCTAGGTAGCATCCTGGTAGCAAGCCAGCTGAGGCAGGAGGATCACGAGTTCAAAGGCAGTCTCAGCAGTTTAGTGAGGCCCTAAACAACTTAGTGAGCCCGGTCTCAAAATAAAAAATAAAAAGAGCTGGGGATGTGACTCAGTGGTTAAGCTCCCCTGGGTTCAATCCCTGGTACCAAAAACAAACTTCCTTGTGTGAGAAGAGAACCACCATTATTGAGAGTTTTCTATGGGTTTATTATATGTACTGTGTAGTTTTACATGTGTTTTACTATTCAGTGCTTACAACAGCCTTGTGAAGTAGACAGTACAATCCTTGAGGAAGTGAACTTCAGCTGAGGCTCCAGATGCAAAGCTGGATATGATGAACTCCAGAGCTGCTGTCCCTTTCCTCACCTCTCTCTGCCTATCTAGTCTCTTGCACGTGCTATCCAAACCTCTGCTGCTTCGCTCCTTTGTCTTCTCCCACATCTGTGCTCTTGTCCTGTTTAGCTGTCAGCTCACTGAAATGCTGGGGCCTCACTCCTTTGCCATAGGAGGTCATGATTATTGAAAAGTAGAAGGGTTCAACCTTCTGGGTCAGTTAGAAAAGAGAAGTGGGGCAGTTGTCCTTTCCTGCAAACTTTGGAAGAGATGTTGGAGTTAGAAAAACCTTGGAGTTCTAGGACGTCACACCTCTTACTTCATTTGGGAAGGGCAATTTTCTCGTTAATTTGTTAAGCCTTATTGAGGTATATTGAAATATGCTAATAAGCAGGACTTAGTGTATAATTTAATGAGTTTTTTTTTTTTTTTAAAGAGAGGGACAGTGAGAGAGAGAGAGAAACAACTTTATTTAGTTTTTCACATGGCCTTAGTTGCTCCAACACTCAGTTGTGTACGTGGTGCTGGGGTTTGAACCCAGGTCCTCGTGTTTGCCAGGCAAATGCCGAAACCGCTGAGCCACCGCTCCAGTCCCAATTTAATGAGCTTTAACATGAATACACCATGAAACCATCACTGTAATCAAAATAACACATCTTTAGGCAGACACTGATTCTTTTTTTTTTTTTTCAAGCGTAGTAGACAAGTTTTATTATAGAAAGCACAGAAAGTAAAGCATAGGAAAAAGAGCAGACTTCCACCAGAGTGGGGGAAGGGGACAGAGCCCCAGACACTGATTCTTAACTTTTGCACATGTAATTGGTTAGCTCGTGTCTCAAGTGGTAAGTGTGTGTGTGTGTGTGTGTGTGTGAGAGAGAGAGGGAGATGTTGGGGGGCAGGTAGTGCTGTGAGTTGAACCCAGGGCTCATACAGGCTAGGCAAGTGTTCTCACTCTGAGCTATCCCCCAGTCACTTCAGTGGGAAAAATTTAACACTGGACCACACTCTTGAAGGAGTGAGCAGTAAGAACTAAACACTTAAAAACACATCTTTTTTTTCAGGCTGATGTTGAGAAAGAGTAAAGCATTAGACTTGATTGCATTTGATAGAGCTATTTTTATTATTTGGCATCTAGTTTTATCTTTGTAATTATCTAGTGAAATATTTTGAAGCTTAATTAAAAGCAGCCATAGAAAACAGTTGAACAAAGGAAATAGAACATCTGAGCCAGTCAACTCCATAAAAGATAAATAAAAACATCTTCAAAAAATTACATATGAAATCAGAACAGAAGGTGGAGACTTGGCACCTTTCTTCCTACCATGGGGAGCCTTCAGGGCTTCCTGGCCTGGGGAAATGATCCCTGGCAGTGATTTATCCTAAAGGCCATCTGTCTCTGCAGGATTCGCATCCTACAAAGGGTTTGTGAGGAGAAAAGTGGGGGCAGATGAAGAAGTAGGGGCATGGCTCAGTGGCTGAGCAGGCTCAGGGCCCTAGGCTCAGATCCCAGCAGGGGTCAGGCGGGCTGCAGGGACTGCCATTCCAGAGGATGTTAGGTGAGCAGTGCAAGCCAGCCTGGTTGGAACTGCTCTGGAGTAGAGAAGACTTGCTACAGAGCTATGCCTTCAATGGCCAGAGGGTGGTGGTTAAAACCTTTTATAAATCAAATGCAAGTGTGGCTAAAAGTGATTTAGGAAAATCCCCACATAATCCACTTCTAGAATAATGGCTGTTTCCCTTTTGCACTTAAAAGCGTGAGGTTTCCTCAGTCAGACTTCTCTACCTTCTTCTTTCTTCCTTCTTCTTCCTTCCTCCTTCTCCTTCTTCCTCCTCCTCCTCCTTCCTCCTCCTTCTCCTCCTCCTCCTCCTTCTTCTTCTTCTGCTGCTGCTGCTTCTGCTTCTTTTCTTTCTTCTTCCTTCCTTCCTTCTTCTTCCTCCTTCCTCCTCCTCCTCCTCCTTCTCCTTCCGCTGCTGCTGCTGCTGCTGCTTCTGCTTCTTTCTTCTTCTTTCTTCCTTCTTCCTTCTTCCTTTTTCTTTCTCCTTCTTCCTCCTTCCTCCTCCTCCTCCTCCTCCTCCTCTTCTTCCTCCTCCTCCTTCTTCTTCTTTCTTCTTCTTTCTGTCGTGATGTCTCATAATCTTGTTGAAAGTGCCGTGACTTGCCTTGCCTGTTCAGTAAATGTCCGTACAGTAGGTCTGGAAGGTGAGGATTGTTTTCTGGTGATCCTTATTAGGTCCTAAAGAAGTTGTGTATCAGAAGTCACTATTAGCCAGAGCAGTTTTGCCTTTAGTGAAGCGATCTGGGGCTGTTAAGTGGTGGAGGATTGCAAACATACTGTTCAAGAATTTTACCAAAAATGAATCAGTGTGCGGCTGGAGCGGTGTTGCTCAGTGGTTAGGGTGCTTGCCTGGCATGTGCAAGTATGCGAGTTCAAACCCCAGCACCACGTACACAGTGAGGTCTCAGAGCAATGAAGCCACATGAAGAACTAAATAAAACTGATTCTCTCTTTCTCTCACTGTCCCTCTCTCTTTAAAAAGAAAGAAAGAAAGAAAGAAAGAAAGAAAGAAATCAGTCTGCTCTGATAGGTAATTAATTCCAGGGTAGTGTCCAACTGCAGACTCTAATGTAAGCAATTATTTGATGCTTTATGATCCCAGATACTGAAGTTGGGAAGAGAGTAACCCATAAAACTATACCCTTAAAATGAAGTTTAGACTTCGTTGACCAAATGATCTACTGACGTGTTTTTAAATACACTTCATGTTTTAGAGCAGCTTTAGGTTCACAGCCAGATTATGCAGAAGGTATAAAGACTTCCTTTGTATCCCCTGCCCCACACATGCATAGCCTCCCCCATTATCAAACTCTACCACCAGAATGGTGTATTTGTTAAACTGATGAACCCACGTTGAGACACAACATTACAACTCCCAAGTCCATAGTTTCCATCAGGGCTCAGCTGCGCATTCTGTGGGTTTGGAGAAATTCATAACGACATCTGCCCACCATTAATAGCCCCACAAGGAGTAGTTTGACTGCTCTAAAAATCCTGTTTCACCTGTTCATTCCTCCCTCCACCCTACCCCCAGGCAGCTGTTGATCTTCTTTTTATTTCTTCCATATATATATATATATATATCTTTAATCTCCCTTTCTTATTACATTAGCTAGGATCTCCAGTATGTTTAAAACCAGCAGTGAGAGGGGTTATTCTTGCTTTGTTCCTAATCTTAATGGGAAAGGTTTGAACTTCGTACCTTTAAGTTAGCTGTGGGTTTTTTGTAGATATTCTTCATCAATTTGAGTAAGTTCCCCCTTGTTCCTTTTTGCTGGGAGTTTTTATCATGAATAGATGTTGGGTTTCTTCAGATGCAGCTGCATCTGTGGATATAAGCGTATAGTTTTCCTTGTGCAGTCTCTTTGTTGGAGAAATTCAACTTAAAGGGTTGGGGCTGGGATTGTAGCCCAGTGGCAGAGTGCTTGCCTTGCACTTGTGAGACACTGGGTTTGGTCCTTAGCACAGCACCACATAGAAAATTACATAAAATAAAAGGTATTCTGTCCATCGACAACTAAAAAGCAATTTAATGCATAAACATCTTTAAAAAAAAATAGGAGGGGGGAATGGTTTATTTTGGTTCAGTCTCAAAGGTTTCAGTCCAGTTGCTTGGCCCCATCGCTTTAGGTTTGTGTTGAGGCAGAACATCATAGTGGGCAGGATGTGTGTGGTAGAGCAGAGCTGCTCACCTCTCCACTCAGGAAAGAGAGAAATTGGCTGGGGACAGTATGTGCCCTTTAAGGGCACACCCCGTGTCCTACTTCCAGCTAGATCTCACATCCTAGTTTTCCATCGCCTCTCAGTAGCACCACCAGCTGGGGACCAAGATTTTAACACAGGAGCTGTGGGGAAATTCCAGATTCAAGCTACAGCAGTCCATTGTTATGTATTATGCTAATTGGTTTTTGAATATTAAACCAGTCTTAAGTACCTGGGATAAATTCCACTTGGTAGTGGTGTATAATTTTTCTTATAGTATTGCATTTGATTTGCTGTTTTTTATTAAGGATTTTTCGTTTATGTTCATAAGAGAAGTTCGTAATTTTCTCATAATGTTTTTGTCTGGTTTTGGTATTAAGATAATGCTGGCCTCAGAAGAAGTTAGGAAATATTTCTTCTATCTTTCTAAAAGAGACAATAGAGAATTAGTGTAACTTCTTAGTAAAATGTTCAGTAGAATTCAACAGTTAATCCATCTAAAGCATGCTTTCTGCTTTGAGTCAATTTAATAAATACATGCCTATTGAGTTTTTTGGGGGGGAGAATCAATTATTTATTTTTTCATCTGGCCTTTGTTTCTGCAACATTTAGATGTGTACCTGGTGCTGGGGTTTGAACCAGGGCCCTCGTGTATGCCAGGCACACACCGAAACTGCTGAGTCTCTGCTCCAGCCCCCTTACACTTTTCAAGGAATTGGCTCATTTCACTTAAATTATTAAATTCTTATAGGGTTGTTCATAGTATTCCTTTATTGTTTGTTATCCTTTTATTTTATTTTAATTTTTAAAGAGAGAGGGAGAGAGAGAGAATCAATTTTTATTTAGTGTTTCATGTGGCTTTCGTTGCTCAGACACTTTGTTGTGTACGTGGTGCTGGTGTTTGAAACCCACGTCCCTGCGTATGAGAGGCAATCGCCCAAACCGCTGAGCCACCGCTCCAGCCTGTGCACCCCCCCTTATCCTTTTAATGTCTGTAGATCTGTAGTTATGTTCCCTCATTCATTTCTAATATTGGTAATTTGTAACAAGAGGCTTATCAGTTCTGTTGCTTGTAGTTTCATTGATTTTTCTCTGTTGATTTCCTGTTTTCAGTTCATTGATTTCTGTTCAGTTTTTCTTTTCTTCTGCTTAACTTTAGATTTAATTTGCTCTGTTACAGTTCCTAAGGTGGAAGCTTAGGGTGATCCATTTTTATTTATTTATTTACTTTTTTTTTTTTTAACAACTTTAGTTTTTCACATGGCCTTAGTTGCTCCAACACTCAAGTTGTGTACGTGGTGCTGGGGTTTGAACCCAGGTCCTCGTGCTTGCTAGGCAAGTGCCGAAACCTCTGAGCCACCGCTCCAGCCCCTATGTATTTACTTTTTAAAAGAAGGACAGTGAGAGAGAGAGAGAGAGAATCAGTTTTATTTAGTTTTTCATGTGGCTTTCATTGCTCAGATTTTGTTGTGTATGCAGTGCTGGGGTTTGAACTTGTGCATGCCAGGCAAACTCCGTAACTGCTGAGCCACTGCTCAGCCCCAGGTGATCAATTTTTAGATTTTTTTTTTCTTTTCTAACATATGCCTTATAAATTTCCGTAAGTTGTGCTTTCATTTAGTTCAGAATGTTTTATTTATTTCTCTTTTGATCTGTGTGTTCTTTAGAAATGTGTTGCTTAAGGTCTTTGTATATGAAGAGAGCTGAGAGCCGGCTTTGTCTGATTTCTGTTCCTCTAAGTTTGTTAAGGATGTTTTATGGCCCAGAATGTTGGTGAATGTTCCTCGTGAGCTTAAAGAATATATATTCTGCTGTTGTTGGATGAAATAGTTGGTGTGTCTATCATATCGAGTTGATAGGTGGTGAGTTGAAGTTGTCATTTCTAATTTTCTCCCCGTTAGGTCCTGCCCATTTCTCATTGAGGAGGGGAGTTGAAGGCTCCACTTACAATAGTGGATTCATCTGTTTCTCCTTGCATATCAGTTTTTGCCTTTCATATTTTGATGCTGTGTTGTTAGGTGCATACACATTAAGAATTGTGTCTATATCTTATTGAAGAATTGACCCTTTATCATTATTTCCTGCTTCCTGTTACCCTGGTGGCGTGCTTGCTGTGGTCTTCACTCTACCTGATGTTAAGGTAGCTGCCCCCTCTTTCTTTTGGTCCGTGGTGGCATGGCACATCTTTCTCCAGCTTTTTTTTCCCCAATCTGATCTGCTTATTTGGTGTATTTAGATCACTGATGCCCAATGTCAGTAGTTAGGCTCATATCTACCATATGTGTTAACTGTTTGCTATTTGATGTCTTTGTTCTTACTCCTATTTTTTTCTTCCTTTTTCTCCCTTTTTTGGTTTTAGTTGAACATTTGACAATTCCATTATCTCTCCTTTCTTAGCGTATCATATATACTCTTTTTGCTTTTAACTTAGTGGTTGCCCTAGAATTTGCAATGTACACGTGCAGCTACCCAAGTGCTCTCCCATACAGCACTCTCCTGCTTTACAGGCAGTGTAGATACCTTATAATAAATAACCTTAATTCCTCATGTGACTTGTATCATTGATTTCATTAATTTCAGGTGTATAAGCTTACATATAAATACATAAATAAGCATACATAATCAAATACACTGTTGTATTGAGCAGATTTTTATGCTAGGTCGTTATAAATATAAGAAAAATAACAGTTTTTATTTTACCTTCACTTGTCCCTTCGCCAGTATTTTTTCTTTCTTTACGTGGATCATTTATCCTCTTTGTAGAACTTCTTTTCATGTTTTTTGCGAAACAGGTCTGTTAGAAACATTTTCTCCGGTTTTGTTTTCTCAGAGAGCCTTCTTCGTTTTTGAAGGTCAGTTTCACAGGATACAGAATAATAAGTTGGTAGTTTTTCTCTCAATGCTTTAAATATTTCAGTGCATTCACATTTTGCGTGCGTGGTTGCCAGGAGTCGGATGTAATTTTTTCTTCTTTCTCTTCTGTGGGTAAGATTTAAACTTTACAGTGTGGTATCGTTTTTTGGGCATTCATGCTGTTTGTTCTCTGAGCTTCTTGGATCTGTGCTTTGGTGTGAGGGTGAATTGGGGCAGTTCTCCGTCACGATCGTTTTCTCCTTTAGGTGTAAGACACGCCTTTACAATCGTCCCACAGATCTTGGATATTTAGTTTGGGGTTTTTGGTTGGTTGGGGTCTTCCCCACCAAGTCTGTCTTTCTCTTCTCTGCTTTGCAGTTTTAGGTTTCTGCTGAGATATCTGTAAATTCACAGAGCCCTTTCTTCTTCATGTGCAGTCCACCAGTAGGCCCATCAAAAGCATTCTTCATTTCTGCCAAGTGGTTTTGTTCTCAAGTGTTTGGGGATTTTTCTTAGACTTCCATCTTTGCCCCTTGATGCTTGCTATCTGCCTTTTCAATCAGAACATTAACATGTTAATTAGCGTATTATTTTCAATTGCCAACATTACCATATTAATTAATTAAAATAATTGTATTATTTATAGTTGTTTAAAAGTCCCAGTCTGATAATTCTGACATCCCTGTTACATCTGAGTCTGGTTTGGATGCTTGTTGTATCTCTTCAAACTGTACATGATTTTTTGGCAAAAGGAAATGCTATAAATAAGCCTAGAATATGGTAGGGGTAGAAGCTTCTAGAGTCCTGTGATTCGGCCTCAGTCTTTTCTGAGTTCTGTGCCTTGTGCTGTGAATTTCGTCAGGCCTTCTCAACATAGTCCCACCTCAGGTAGGCAGGATTGCTAGAGGGGCAGGATGAGTTGGGCATTTCCTTTCCCACTAGTGAGCTGGGCTCTGATATAATCCCAGGTTGGGCTCTAGTTAGTTTCTCCTAAGGATGGAGTGCTCTGATGCATTCCCTGCCAGAAGCACGGGAAACTCTTCTGATACTTGCTATGACAAGGTAGTTGAGCTCCAGGAGGTAAAACTCACCAAGGTGTTTTCCCTCCTCACCCCCGTGACTGGGTCCCTCTGCAGTGTTCCCATAGCACTTTCCTCTACAGGTTTTCCTTCTCTGTACTAGTTCCCCAGAGATTTCAGCTCCTAGCTTTCTGCTTCAGTAAATTGTGATTCTGGGTGTTTTCCTGGCTGGCTGTCCACTTTTGCCCTGTGGCCTTACCCCCTCTGAGATCTTGGAAGAGTCGGTACTTCAGATTGTTTAGCTTTTACTGCAAATTGTTTAGGATGGAAGCTTGAACTTCCAGCTTTCTTACATGCCAGACTGAAACCAAAAGTCCAATTTTTACTTTAATCTAAAACCAGAGAGAGGAAAACAAAACCCAGCACGTTTATAACACCCATTATAGATAAGAAAAAAGGAAAGTTAGCACACCAGAAAACTTACTAATACAAAACAAGTTACCTTCTCTAAAATGTTAAAAATACAGCTGCTTCTGAGCAGCGCAAAGTTTGGACAGCTCATGTCCAGCGTTGGGGATCTGAGAGCCGTCTGAACCTGAACCTGATGTGCAGTCTAGCTGTACCCTTCTTGGGGTTTCCTCTCTTACTCGTTTGCAACTTGAAAATTCAACCCTGAAATGCCAGCCTAAAAGGCAGGAAGAAAAAAGGACCCGGCTTATTTGGCTGTGATGGAGAAGTGGGTGTTGAGCCGCAGGAGGAGCCCTCTGGCAGTTGGAGGGCGCCCTTGTCCGCATGTGGCAGGAGCAGCTCTTCCAGGCCCCTCTGGAAATGTGGGCTCTGGCTGCTCTGCTTTGTCAGCTACAGTGTATGGAGGTAGTGGAGCTTGTGCAAGCCGGGAAGCTTCTGTGCAGGTCAGCATTTTCCCGCTTCATCTTGCTGATTGAAAAAGGAATTTCAAGTTAAAGAGTGTTGCTCAAGGTTTTTACTATGGTAGATTTTTTTTTTAATCATCCAGAAATCAATAGAAGACATTAATATTCCAGTTTGAGTAAAGGACATGTTATATATAATCTTAAAATTAAGTTATGCTTTCAAGCTCCCTGAGGAAGTTCTGGTAATTATAATTCAGTTTATGCTTTGTAAAGAAATGTGTGCTGGGTGTGATGCTGCAAGCCTGTAATATCAGGGGCTCAGGAGGCGGAGGCAGGAGGATTGCAAGTTTAAGGCCAGCCTCAGCAACTTAGCAAGGCCCTAAGCTACTTTGTGAGACCTTGTCTCAAAATAAAAAATAAGAAGGGCTGGTGAGCTGTGCTCTCTGGTTTGGTCTCTCTGAAGCAGGGCTTTTGGCCAGGCGCGGTGCCTCCGTGTAGGAGTCCAGGCAGTGAGGTGGTGCTCAGGAGCGCTTGTGAACGGGGCTTGCTGTTGCTAGCTTCTTTCATTTTCTTTCTGAATTTAAGGTAACTGATTCATTTCTTAAAAAGGTATACCAGTGTAATTAAAATTTCCCTTTAATTTGTTCTAAGCCTTAATAATAGTAGCAAATTTGCATTGTATGCACCTCATGTCCCTCGCCTTCTACCTTTCTAAAATTGTGAGCGAGGTGTTAAATGACCAAGAAGAGATGGGTGAGGACCTACTAGGGTCCTGGTCAATGTAAAATTAGATATACACTAGAAGGGGACCTGGGACTTGGTCGTCCCTGCTGGCCAGCTGACGGTGACTGACGCTGTTTTACACCTTTCTCTGCAGTGGCGTGCTAGCAGGAGAAGCGTAGGCGTTCTTAAGATGTGGGTGGGAGCGTGCTCGTTTCAACTCTGCCGTCTCTTCTCTTCCTGAAGGTGCACTCACAGAGTGCTACGATGAGCTCGGAAACAGGTACCAGCTCCCGGTGTACTGCTTGGCACCACCAATCAACATGATAGAGGAGAAGAGCGACATAGACACTCTGGACATTCCTGAGCCGCCACCCAATTCCGGATACGAGTCTCAGCTCCGGCTGCGCCTTTCCACCGGCAAAGACCTCAAACTTGCGGTGCGCAGCACAGACACGGTGTTCCACATGAAGAGGCGGCTGCACGCCGCAGAAGGAGTAGAGCCGGGCAGCCAGCGCTGGTTCTTCTCCGGCAGACCTCTCACCGACAAGATGAAGTTGGAGGAGCTGAAGATCCCGAAGGACTACGTGGTGCAGGTCATAGTGAGCCAGCCCCTGCACAGCCCCACGCCGGTCGAGAGCTGAGCCGCGCCCCGCGCCTCTTCTCCTTATTGTCGATATCATATCCTGTTCTGTGACGTGAAACTGGTTTTCACTGCTCTGAATTCCCTAGGAATGAATTTCATTCTGAGGAATTACCAGTGAAAAATTCCATCTGTGATGGAGACCAACAGAATAATAAAACACAGAGCCAGCCACTGAGACTCATGTAATTGCGGTTTCTAATTTGAGAGGCAGTTGAGAAATAGATAACCATTTATTTTAAAACACTCAACAATTACTTAATGGCTGAATTTAAATGATTTGGACTGTAAGTGGAACCTTGTAACCATGAAGAACAGCACCAAGCACCTTTGAATACAGAATTTTTAGAACATCAATCAGATTATATAATTTCCAGATGCCACCAATAACACTTATAATTTTTTAATAGAATCTGAAAAGAGTGGTATTTGAGATTCACTTCTATTCTGGTTTTTTATTCTTAGCTCATTTCACATTTAGCCACAAAGGAGTGAGACTGGCAAATCGTGTTTCCGTGTTGCTTTTCCTGTCCCCACATATTGAGCTCCTTGTAGACATTCACTAAATTTTGGTGCCTTCCAGCACACTTGGTGGCCGGCATCCTTCTGAACACTAGGCAGTAATCCAGTCAGCGCAGTCGCATTTCCCATTTCCCTTCCCCAGTCGCTGCGCGGGTGTCCAGAATGCCTAGATGGCGCTGTGCGCACGGCAGGCCTCGAAGCCGCTGCTGCACCAAGCCTTGCTCACTCCGCTCCTTTGCACCCTTGCGTAGCCTACCCTGCCCAACGCAGTCCCTGGGCAGGAAGCAGGAGGCAGGTAGCTGTCCCCTCCACGAGGTAAAGCAGTGGCCTTCTCTTCCCCCACTTTGCTGGGGCTGCAAGGAAAGCCCCTTTCTGTGCCTGGGAGGACTGCACCTGGTTTTCAGTCTTTCAGAATGTGCGAGTGTGAAAGACTTATTCGTGTCACTCCAGCACCAGCAGTGAGGAAGCAGCGCTTTAGACCTCAGTGCCCCTGGTTCACTCTGACCTTCAGCCACAGCAGATGATGCTCTTCTCCCTCATCTTCTTGCGAGAGGCAGGTTAACCATCCTCAGAGTAGATCTGGGGACTGAGAAATCTGACGCAGTGGCCTGAGCCCTCTCCTGTGGCTGGAGTAAGGCTGCCTAGGGTTACCTTTAATTTGGAAGCCCTTAGAGGTGGGCTTGCTGAGAGGGAAGTGAGCTTACATGGACCACACCATCCATGTCCCTGAGCGTCTGCGAGGAGGAAGGCAGAGCGGGAAGGCGGGGTGCAGATTTCGGAAGGCCCATCTTCAGGGCTACTTGGATATGATGCCCGTTGTTAATGACTAAGTGAGACTGCTAATTAGTTCATGCAGCAGTTAAGATGGCATTAGATTAAATATATCTGTAACTTATCATGTTGGAGAGCTTTAACCACTCCCCTGATGTTATCCGGTCATTTTAAAGATTGTGGCTCCATCTCATTTGTTTGCTGATGACTGCATCGGAATCCAAGAGAAGACAGCAGCATTGGTTCCAGAGGAGACTTGTGTTGAGAGGTGAGGGTGTGAGGTCTCCGCATGTGGCTGTCATCAAAACGCTTTTGTTCATCTGTGTTTTGCACTGAATCGCAGCGTCTCTCAGTGTTCATCAACTGGAAAAAAAAAGTGTTTAAACTTATTTTTCTTTAGGAAATTTGGTGACTCATCAATAATCTCTGGTTGGTAAAAGGTTTTGTTTGTTGAGGATTTGATCTCTAAGAGTTTATTTTATTTTATTTTAAAGGAACATATGCTTTGAATAACAATTTTCTGGGCATGTTTAACCTAGGTAAGAAAAACATGGTGCTGTTTAATTGTCAATGGATTGATATAAGATTGGACCAATACTTGATGTGTATAATTTTAGTATGTAGGGTTTTTGTGCTTTTTTAAAAAAAAAAAAGTTTAAATTTTTCTCTTTGTCTTTGCCTTTATTCTGGGATTTATCTGTTACTGTTTTATAAGGGTAATGTTCCTTGTTCTAATGGTGTGAAGGTTTTCCTCCTCCCTGAAACCTCAGCTCAATAAAGAAAAACATCATCGTCACAGACTTAGACACACAGGTGCAGCTGTGCCCGCTCTGCTCTGGCATCTTGGTCTGAAGTGGGCTGTCTTCTCTTTCTCTTAATCATGCTGCAAACCAACTCACACTTCAGTTTTTCTGAAGCAACAAGCTCATTTATTGTCCATTTTTTGATCAAAGTGGCAGATTTTATTAAGATTTTTAAATGATTTTCAAAATATGTGCCTATAGAACCATGAATCCAAACTTTCTGCGGAGAAGAGAGTCTCCGAGTCCTGTCTCTCCCACTGAGCGCAAGCGTCTCTGTCCGGCTGTGAGAGGAGTCAGGGCAGCAGTGCAGATTGGCTTTCTTTATCTGTCTTTTCTCCATCCATGGGGGAGAGCTCTTATTTTCTGACAGTTTCTTTCTTTCTTTCTTTCTTTTTTTTAAAGAGAACGATAGGGAGAGAGAAAGAGAATCAATTTTATTTAGTTTTCCATCTGGCCTTTGTTTCTCTAACACTTGGTTGTGTATGTGGAGCTGGGGTTTGAACCTGTGTCCTCACTCATGCCAGGCAAGCCCTCCAACCACGGAGCCACTGTGTTAGCTCAAGACAATATACTTTTTAAAATTTTTTTTTTAAAGAGAGAAGGACAGGGCTGGAGCGGTGGCTCAGTGGTTGCGGCGCTTGTCTAGCATGCACGAGGACCCGAGTTCGAACCCCAGCACCACATACACAACTGAGTGTTGTAGCAATGAAGGCTACATGAAAAACTAAATAAAGTTGTTTCTCTCTCTCCCTCTTTCTCTCTCTCACTGTCCCTCTTTATTTGAAAAAAAAAAGAGAAGGACAGTGAGAGAGAGAGAATGAATCAACTTTTACTGAGTTTTTCACATGGCTTTCGTTGCTCTGACACATAGTTGAGTATGTGGGTCCTGGGATTTGGATCCGTGTACTTGTGCATGCTGGGCAAGCACCATAACTGCCAAGCCACCACTCGAGGCCCGACAATATACTTTTTAAATGGTCTTAAAAAAAAAAAAGGAGAGAATCTGTTTTATTTAGTTTTTCATGTGGCTTTCGTTGCTCCTGCACTTTGTTGTGTACGTGGTGCTGGGTTTGAACCTGTATACTTCGCATGCCAGGCAAGCACTGTAATCACTATACCACGACTCCAGCCCCCTTAAATGGCCTTGTTAATCGGACAAGTGAGAAGAAATGCTGATCAAATACCGTTGTCTTCTTAAGAAGGAGGGGAGAGAAGAGTGGCTGCTACCCTCCCTCGCTCCAGACAGTCCCCCATGCTTTCTGTTTGGGTCTCTTGATGTGGCCTCTTCAGCCTGTCATCCCTCTGAAGGGATGCAGTAGAGGCTCAGGGGCACGTGTCCCATCTTCCCAAATGTCAGCACAGTTGCTCTGGCCTTTGCTAACCTTTGTGGCTAGGGGCTTGGGGCGGTGAGAGGACACAGGCTGAGCACTGGTGGGAAAGGCGACTTTGCTTTACTTAGCTAGCTGCCTTCAAAATGCCGTACTCTACAGCTGACGCAGACCATGGAGAACCCTTTCCGTGGCGCTGGGCTGAAACTAGCCAGGTAAAGCTCTGTCGGGCCCAGCGTTCGTGTCCCTCTGTCCATCGACTCTACCCTGGAACACGTGTAACCAAGAAAGTCCAATGCAGCTGTGGAAACTCAGCTGATCGACTCGAACGTAATCTACAGATTTTTGTTGTATTTATATTTTGCAGTGCTGGGGGTCGAACCTAGGGCCTTGTACATGCTAGGTACTCTCTACCTCTGAGCTACACTCCCAGTCACATAATATGAGGAAAAGCATCCTAAAGTTGGGCTATTAGCAGATTGCTTTCTTTGTACTCCTAGTGTGTTTGCTGTTTCCTGCTATCTTTTCTAGAACCATCCAGCTTATGAAGATGCTTTTAAACAACCTCAGTTGGCTCACTATAGCTCTTAGAGTTACCCTGATTTTCAGAGGAGAGGGGAAAGCTCGTCTCTGCTTCCTGTCCCTGACTCTCGTTCTCTCCCTGCCCCGTTCAGAAACAGCACAGGATTTAGCATTTTTGTTGCCTTAGTGACCGTGTCAGAAGCACAGGCCATCGTTGCCTTCTGCATCTCCAAGGGTCCCTGGAAGGCAAGAGAAACTTTGCAGAGGCCTCCGTGCAGTTTCTTCCCCCAGCAGCACACCTGGACCCTAGGGCTGCCTGGTGGCAGAAGCCGTGGAGCCTGCTGCAGAAGAGGCAGATTAGTGCAGTGCAGTCCCCAGCCCTGTTCTCTGGCTGCTGGCACCAAGCTCCCTGCTGCACAGGTGGGTCTCTGTTCGTTCCCCGGCAGATTCAGGTTCTTGGAGGGGGTTACAGACCGTTGCGATCAGCGAGGGAAGGGCACGCTTGTGCGATGATGAGTGTTTTGAGGTCTTTACAACTCCATGAGAGAGATGCTGTTGTCCCTATGTGGAAAACAGATTTGAGGGCTAGTGACTCCCAAGTGGTGTTTGGTTTTTGGTTTTTGGGGGTGTTTTGTTTGTTTTTTAAAGAGAGAGGGACAGTGACAGAGAATCAGTTTTATTCAGTTTTTCATGTGGCTTTAGTTCCTCTGATACTGTTGCCTACGTGGTGCTGGGGTTTGAACCCACGTACTTGCACATGCAAGGCAAGTGCCCTAACCGCTGAACCACCGCTCCAGCCCTGGTGTTTTGTTTTTCGGTAGTTTCTTTCCATTTGTGTGGTATTGTGGGAAAGAGAAGTTTTGACTGGCAGTGACATTGCTCATAGACATATTATCACAATTCCATGTCTAATAGAGTAAATATAGAGAGGATCACAGAAATTAACATGAGTCCAATTACAAGTTTGACTTAGGAATGACAGGCAGTATTCTTGTCTGTTACACATTGACACAATGTAACCAAATTTGACTTGCCATGATATTCAGTACCCTGGAACTCCTTGAACTGGCCAATGGTCAATACTAATGTATCCATGAGAGATCCTTGGTTTATAATAAATGACCTGTATGTCTTCATTCCCCAAACTTGTTCCTCAGAAGTTTGTGATAAGAGACACAATTAACATTAAGCAGGTGAGATTTCCAAGCCAATGAGCTAGCTGGGCACAGTGATGCACACCTGTGATCCCAGTAGCTCAGGAGGCTGAGGCAGGAGGATCACAAGTTTAAGGCCAGCCTCAGCAACTTAGTGAGACCCTGCTTCAAAATAAAAGAAAGGGCTGGTATGTGGCTCAATGGTAATGTGCCCTTGGATGCACTCCTTAGTACCCACCCCCCCGAAGAAACAAAACAACCAGAATCTGCTAAAACAAGTGAGTGGCTCGGATCCCTGATGGTATTAAGCTCAACATGCTTAGTTGACCTTAAATTTGAACCCTGGCTGTGGCAGAGGGCTCCGTGCGAACCGTATGTTGTCAGTCTCTCCAGGCCTCAGCTTCCTCGTTTGTAAATTGATGATGACAGCACCTAATTGACAGGGTTAAAGAGCTAAGGGAAGCTGGTAGTACAGCCTGTCATCCCAGTTGTCTGGAGGCTGAAGCAGGAGGATCGCAAGTTTGAGGCCAGTGTGGACAACTTAGCGAACCCCTGTTTCAGAATTTTAAAAAGTGCTAGGGATGTAGCTTAGTGGTACTGCCCAGTACCACTAAAATAATAATAAAGTCATGTAAATCACTGCTTACCCCATAGCAAGCATATCATAGGCAATTATCATTATTACTAAAATCACAATACAGTCAGGTAGGGAGGGGTCACAAGTCTCGTGCCAGAAATAGTTTTAAAATTTTCAAGGCATTAATTATACAAGAATAAGCATACAAGGGCGTGTCATAATTATTCTACTCGTAGGTTAGGGTCAGTTGCATCAGCACCTAACTCATCAGAGTAATTGAGCCACTCAGGATGCAGCCCTAGCTGGGCCGTGGGGCATACCTGGAGCCCCAGGCGCTCTGGAGGTTAGGACAGGAGGATCACTGATGCCCTGTCTCAGAAAGAACAGGACAGCCTCCGTACCCTTAAAGTCGACTTCTAGGGTTGCAGCCACGTCAACTGGCCAGTTTCAAGTCTGGCATACCTGTGGCCTTAGCTCAGGGAATGGGGGACAGCAAGGGTCTGAGGACTGGACCCTTCAGCTGCCTGGCTGCAGTGAGTGCTGGTGCCTGGTGAGCAGAGTCGGTCTGAAAAGCAGCCACGGCAACAGGCAGAGTGGTCTTGAGGCCGGGCTGCCACGGTGGTGGAGAGCTTCACTTTCCCAGCCTGCGCTCCATCCCAGAACCGCCGGAACCCCTGCCTACTGGCGGAGCTCGTCGGGACCCTTGGCATATGAAGGCGCAGGAAAGACACCCACTTGGACGCCTGCGTTTGTATTGAGACGCGTTAACAGTGCGATCTAGTCGCGCTCTCTGCTTATGGATCGCATTTTTTCCAGCAGACTCTTCTGGCTCATGCCAACGTGGTGCAGCATTTTCTTCATGAGGACGGATTTCGGTTTCTTGTGCTCTTTCTCCCTCCCTTTGTCCTGGGACTTGTCGGTGGAGAAGATAGTGTACAGCTTAAATTCCTTGTAATTAAGACGCTTTTGTGGGGAGAAAAGGAAATCATTTCAGGAAGGATCTGCTACTCTGTCCCATGACAGTGGGCTTATTATCACTTCTTATTTAGAAATTTGAAAACTTAATTAGGATGTAATTATAGTCCAGGAAAAGAGCCTGTTGTGGACTCTTGAGGGGGCAAGGGCTACGACTGCCCCCTAAGGCCCTTCCCTATCAGGATCCCGCTTTCCAACCTCAGCCCCTTCGCCTCCCTTTAACGGGCGGCTCTCACCAGCTCTGCCATGGTGTTCTCTTAGGATTTTGCTCCTATGGTCCTCACAGTATTATTCCCTTCTGCTAATTCAAATCTACACCCGTTCCCTGCACCACACGCCTTCCCCGCGCTGCCGTGTCACTACCTCCCTTCCCGGAGCTCGCACCGCGGTGTCTGCACAGCCCACGGTGTCGCACTTAGCCTGTCTTCTCTCCTGGAGCCCGCGCGTGCCCCGTGTCTCCCGATCCTAGCTTCAGGTGATTCGCTTAGGCTTCTCCCCACCCCTGCACGTGAGCCGCAGGTGACAGGACAGGGTCCTCTGCCTTTAGGCTGCCATGCCGCGCTTGGGGTCTGCACTTACGCGGTCGCCTGTGATGTCGAAGTCGTGGAAGAGCTCCTTGAGTTCCTGCTTTTTAATGTTGAAGAGGAACCTGTACATGTCGAAGTTGGTTACCCCGATTTTCAGCTCCCCATCCAAATCCAGCAGGTCAAAAACAGGCCGGGAATGGCGATACATAAATTGTTCCTCCAGGTGGTTCTGTTTTGAGAGACAGAGGACAGGGGACAGTATTGGTGCTGCTTTCCAAACCCGGTAGACCCAGACTCGTGTCGTCAGCACCTTCCCAAGGGGGCTGGAAGCGAGGGTCAGAACTCGGACCCGAGCTCTGCACTGCCTTTCCTCGCGGGGGAAGGCCTCGCCGGGCAGGGTGGCCCCAGTGGTAAAACCTCAAGGCGTGGAAACCGGCAGGTACACGCCCGAAGTGTGTGTGTGGCCAGGAGGAAGCTCCGGGCAGTCGCCTCCATCTTTCACCCCCTTGGGAAAACTGAGCGAAAGGGTCATGGCGGGAGTGAGGCACCCAGGTTACAGGTGATGCTTTGAAAATCTGCAGAACACCGAGGAAGGGCTGCCCCCGCTGGCCGTGTGCTCAGGGAGGTGGAGCCGGGGAGCAGGCCCCTTCTGGTGTTCGTCCTCTGGTCTGTGGCGGGTGCGGCTGCCGCTTGCCTGATGTGAGAGCAGAATGCACACCAGCATGTAGAACTGCTCGAAGCCGATCTCGCCCACGGCGGTCCAGTCCAGCATGTCGAACACGACCTTGATCTGCCTCGGCCGCAAGTCGGTGATGTGCGCCAGGAAGTGGTAGAACAGCACATCTGTGAAGTGGGCCAGGAGAGGACATGGATTATTCCAGAACAGTTCCAAAGCACTGAGCAGCTGGGAGCCCCCTAAGTGGTGCTGATGCCCAGTGCTGATTGACAGGGAAGAATGATGACATCAGTCGCCCTTGAGCTGTGGGCAGCGAGGTTGTGGTCAGGACTGAACCAGCCCCATGCTCCATGCAGCAGGCGGACCTGTCGACGTCACAGATGCAGGGTCACACGGGTACAGTGTGCTCCTGGGTGGGGGTGCCTAGGACACTTGCAGATGCGAACATTTTACCTGGGCCTTTACTTTGGGATCGTTAAAATGAGAGGAACTTTAAAAAACATTCCTCTTTAGGTTCTTTTTTTTTTTTTTTTTTTTTTTAAAGAGAGAGGGACAGTGAGAGAGACAGAGAAAGAGTGAAACAACTTTATTTAGTTTTTCACATGGCCTTAGTTGCTCCAACACTCAGTTGTGTACGTGGTGCTGGGGTATGAACCCAGGTCCTCGTGCTTGCCAGGCAAGCGCCGAAACCGCTAAGCCACCGCTCCAGCCCCAACATTCCTCTTTAAAAGTACTGAAATTCCTCATGCTTAAGGCAAACCTCACTGGTCACTTGATGTGAAGGCACTTAATTTTTTGGGGGTACCAGGGATTGAACCCAGGGGTGCTTAACTACTGAGCCACATCTCCAGCCCCTTTCATTTTTTATTTGAGACAGGGTCTTGCTAAGTAACTTGGGGGCTCACCAAGTTACTGAGGCTGGCTTTGAACTTGTGATCCTCCTGCCTCAGCCTCCCTCAGCTGGGATTATAGGCGTGCACCCCTGTGCCCAGCTATGTAGGACACTTAAATGTCACATCTCAGTGACCCGAGACAGCCTCAACCACTTGGGGGGCTCGTCAAATCAGATTGAGTCAGGAAACCTGGGGGCTTAGTGCATTTCTGCACGCTGCCGGGGGCCGTGGCTGCTGTGGTGTGTGCTGCTCAGCTGGTGAAGGGCAGAGCTGAGGTTCACGTGTGTGTTGGCGGGACGGTGAAGCCACATATGTGCATTAATTAATGCACAACCGTGCATTCAGAGAACACAATGTGAACACGGCAGGGGACGGTTGTGGGGGCTTTTGCCTGCCATTCCACTCTGATCGTGCGTCTCGGTGAGTACAGGGTGGAAGAAGCAGCGATTCGGTGTGCAGTGGGTTGTCGCTGTCATGGTCACGAGGCGTTTCAAGTGTGATTCCCCTTGCCCACTGGTGACAGAAACCACTCCTGGTTCCAGAGCATGTGAACTTGGAGTCCCAGCTGAAGCCATGAGCAGGGAGCCTACACTCTCAGTGTCAGGATCTGGTGGCTTCTGAGGGCCTCTCATTGTCCTTTTCCATGCCCCACAGGGTCTGAGTCCCAGGCAGCCACACGCAGTGACGTTTGGGGGTTGCTCTGGGAGAAGGTTTTCATGTGCTCTTAGTAGCTTCTTAATAAATGCAGTTTTTTTGAAACCAGCTCATTCTGGCCACTCAAGTCCCCAAGGCCTGAAGCCACCCCGGCACACCAGGTGAATCTTAAGCCCTGCACCCTCTTTCTCCTGGGCCGTGATCCTGACTTGACCTGTGGGGTGCTGTGTCCCTGGGGAGTGGTCTGGTTGCCAGGGAGACCAGACTGCTCCGGAGACGGGTGTGGGCTGTGGAGCCAGAAAGCCGCAGTCTGCAGTCTCCGTCGCGGCCGCTCGCTGGCTGCCTTCTCTGGGGATCTGGCAACAGCCTGCAGGTAAATCTGTAAAGGGAACCTGGAGGCACCCACCCGAGGAAAAGGTGTTCTCCCGTGCTTCCTGCAGAGCCGGGTCCACCAGGGCCTCGCTTGCTACCCTGTGCTTTTGCTTTTCCACCGAGCCCCGGCCCCTCTGTTTGTTTTTTAAAATTAAGTGGCCTTAAAAATCTTCATGGGAGGATCCTGTTCTTCACTGTGTCTCTCTGACTTTGGGATGAACTCATAGACATCCCAAACTCAGACACTGCATCCTAAAACAACCTGCGGCGTTTTAATTGGTTTTCTCTTGGTCACAGGCTCGGTGGCAGGACTGGGACCTTGGTGTTTCTTGCTCACTCACAAGCACCATTAGAAGTGCAGTCATTTGGGGCTGGAGTGGTGGCTTGGCAGTTTCAGCGCTTGGCATGCGCAAGGACGCAGGTTCAAACACCAGCACCACGTACACAACAAAGTTTTGGAGCAGTGAAAGCCACGTGAAAAACTCAATAAAACTGATGCTTTCTCTCACTGTCCCTCTCTTTAAAAAAAGAAAGTGCAGTTATCTGACACAGGCTCCCACTGGAGAGATCAGAAGCAGAGTCTTGCCTAGGGGCAGCAGCAGCTCGGCCACTGGTAGCACAGTAACGTGTCAGGCACTGTGCTGAGCGCTTCCCCCGGGAGGTGGACTCTGTGTGTGCTGGGGACTGAACCTGGGCTGCTCTGCGGCTGAGCCACACCCCCGCCTGGGCTCCACCACTGTTTCTGGAGGAGGAAGCTGAGACTTAAGCAGGGTGTTAAGGAGCTCCCCAGATCCCCGAGGAATAACGTGAGCAACCAGGATTTGCCCCCTAAGGTCTCAGCCACGGTTGGCCATTTCTCTCTGCTTCCTCTGGAAGATACTGAGTGTCAACTCAGCAGTCCCTGGCTCTGGATGTCCCCTGAGCATCGGCCACCAGCCAGGTAACCAGCCAGATGGCAGGCAGCCCGGAGCACTGACCGTTCAAGGTGTTCCTTTGGTGCACGTCGAGCAGGGAGAAGTATTCGATCAGGGCCTTCACGTTCCTCAGCGAGAGAAGGCAGTATATTTTGTCTAGATAGAGGTACCACAAGAATGACCCTTGTCTCAGTTTCATCTTGGTCCCCTTTCAGCCAAAGGCTCTGGAGGCCAAACAGAATGGAGAATTCCGCCTCGGAACTAGAACGCTGGATGGAGCCTCCGAGCAGCCCGGCAGCAGCAGAGAAAGGCGGTGGAGGGCCAGCCGCACCCTTCCTCCTCTGCCTGGGCTCGGCCATTGACGGTCCTCATTCCCTTGAGGACTCAGTGACCCCTCTGTCGCTAAAGCAGCCGCTCTGAAGGCAACCGGGCTGCTTAGCTGCGCTCAACAGATGTGCCACCCAGCAAAGGGTGGCTGTAACACCAACAGCCTAAATGTGCTCAGTGGACAGAAGGAAAATGGAAACGCGTACCAAGGACTAGAGGGACCTAGAATGCGGACAGTAAAATAAAGCCAAAGTGCAAATCGTGAACGTGAGGCAAGGCAGGAACTCCATCTGAATGACGAAGGCGGCGACAGCTCTGCCAGTGTCTGGGGAGGCTCCACGGGGCCAGCCGGGCTCCAGTCCCACAGACCGGACCGTTTCCTTCCTTGCTGGAGCTGAGGCTGAACCCAGGGCCTCACATGGTGAGCGTGTGCTCACCCCAGCCACATCTCCGCCCCACGTGTGGTTTTTTGTAATGGAAAACTTCACATCTGAAAGCAGATGGATGAAACTTCATACCCACAGCGCCTCCTTGACCACGAGCTGTCATCTCACTTCCCACGGCCACCTCGCAGTTATTGTGCAGCAAAACCCAGACAGAGTAGCTCATCTGTCAATACCTGAATGTTTCAAAAGAGCAGCTTTTCTTTTAACCTAACTGCTGACTATTATCAGACCTAAAAGTAAGCACTAATCAGTCCTAGGTGTCTTCAAGGAGCCAGTGAACATTCAAATTTTCCTCATCGTTTAAAGTGTTGTTTTTGTTTTTTTAAAGAGGGACAGTGAGGTTCAAACTTGGGTCTCAGCACCAAAATAAATAAATAAATATAAATAAGGGGGACAGTGAGAGAGAGAGAGGGAATCCACTTTATTTAGTTTTTCATGTGGCTTTCATTGCTCTGATGCTCTGTTCTCTACATGGTGCTGGAGTTCGAACCCATGATCTTGCACATGCCAGGCAAGCGCCATAACCACTGAGCCACTGCTCCAGCCCTACTCAAAGTTTCAATAGGTGATTATTTCGTCAGAAACCCAAACAGGTCTATATATCAGTTATAATGCTGCTGCTCTTTTTAAATTTCTCACTTTTTCCTACAATTTATTTCTTGAAAAATCCAGATTGTCGTGTAGCTGAGAACATTCTGGTTTTTACAGATTTGTCCCCAGTGTGTTATCACGCTCCTGTCTCCAGTGTTTTCTAGAAATAAAAGATGGTTTTAGGAAAAGAACAATAAAAAGAGAAACTTGTGTGTGATGAGAGGAAAGAAAATTTTAAGAATTAAGAATGAAAGAAGAAACATAACTAATAATATAAAAGACTAAAAGACAAGAATATTATGCACAACTCTATACTATTAACCAGCTTTGTCCAATAAATTTATAATGGAAACCACAAATGAGTCATACATGTAATTAAAATTTTTCTCGCAGGCTTGGTGGTGCACACCTATAATCCCAGCCTCTTAGGCTGAGGCAGCAGGATTGCAATTTCAAAGCCAGCCTGGGCTATTAGCAAGACTCGGCCTCAAAATTAAATAAAAAGGGGCCAGAGAAGGTTGGAGCAATGGCTCAGTGGTTACAGAGCTTCCCTGGCACATGCAAGTATGTGGGTTCAAGCCACGGCACCACATACACAACGCAGTGTCCAAGCAACAAGGGCCACATGAAAAGCTAAATAAAATTGATTCTCTCTCTCTCAAAAAAAAAGGGGGGTTGGTATGGTAGAGCACTTGCCTAGATCATGCAAGGCCCTGAATTCACTTGCTAGTACTGCAAAAAAAATTTTTTTTCTACTTGCCACATTAAAGAAATAAAATACAGCAAGTGAAACTAGTTTGAGTAACATTTTATTTAACCCAATGTATCCAAAATATTTCAGTTTGTAACTAATTTTTTTTTAAAGACAGTGAATTAGAGTGAGAGAGAGTCAACTTTTCTTTTTTCATCTGGTTTTGTTTTTCCTTCGCTTAGCTGTGAGTGTGGTGCTGGGGATGAGCCACCTCTCCAGCCCCTGTAATCAATACTTTTGAAAAGTTAAAATCCTATGTCTGTTGCGCACCTGCCGCATCTCCTCCGCATGGGCGAGTTGTGCTTTGGGTGCTTACTGGCCACGGACCACTGAAGGCCTCTTCCTTACTGGAGCGCACAGACTAGAGCCATAGAGTCGTTCTTCTAGGAGAATTGGCTTATGATGAAGCTCAACCTAATCACTCTAATGGGAACCAGTAACCAAGAGCGTCTGTGCAAAGAGGGGTCAAGAAGACACCTGGCTCAGGTGGTTGTAGCAAATGCAGTCATCAGAGAACAATGGAAACTGCTGGAAAGCAGTTCTGATTTTAGCAACAGGTGGACTTGGCTATGGGGATAAACATCCTCTAACAGCTGAGGGCCCCAGGGCAGAAATCGTGGGCAGCACTGGAGGAGTCAGGCGGAAGCCCCCAGGGTAACTTTGACTTCCACTGGGTGGCGGTGGGAGGAAAGGAAGACCCTTGGCCCCCAGGAAGGAAACTGTATAGATTCCCATGCCCTGCAGCTACTTGGATCTGAGCCGATGCCATCTGGGCCCAAGGTGAGGCAGCACAACGGGCAGAGGACACAGTTCCAACATGCAATCGGAGGAAGCAGAGAGCTCTGCTCACCAGGGACAAAGCACAGACCCCAAGGTCACACCCCCAGGGAACCCCTCTTCCAGCCACAGTCACCACCCACTTAATCCCTGTCAGGGATTAATCCACTCATGGGTTACAACTCATCAAGTCATTTCACTCTGAACCTTCTTGCATTATGTAACACACGATGTTTTGGGGACACCTGGTATCTAAACCATAAGAAGAGGAAATGAGTTTTCCCATACAACTACACACTCGCTAGAATCTACAATGTAAAAGACTGATGCTATTGAACTTAGCATCACCGGTGGAAATGTAAGACACTAACAACTCCCTAAGTCAGTTGGGTAATTTCTTATAAAGCTAAGCACACACTATATAGGACCCAGCAATTGTTCTCTTAAGCATGCCCATGAAAGATGGAAATATCTCTCTTCACCCACCACTGGGTTCATGCTGAGATCCTCTCAAAAGGCACATCAACATGAGAAAAGCGTACGATTCACCTGGGTTTCGGGAAGACTCGAAGTGGGTAGACTTGGGTAGTTTTATGCTTCGATTTGAGCAGTGCACAGCCCCAGGGAAGTGTGACTGGAGGACAGCGGAGCGTGGCGCTGTGGCAATGACCTAGGGAGTCTCAGCAAGGTCTGCTCAGTTCTTGGCATCTGTGTTTTTAGCTCCCCTTTCCTTCAGGTCTAGAGAGGACACTTCTCAAAAGGAGGATTTTATGACCTGCTTCTGGGGAGAAAGGGATAGATGAGGGCAATCTTCCTGCCTCTGCTATTTTCCCAATGCCAGAATGCCATATTTTGGAGTACATGCCCATCATGTCCAGACAAAAACTCATACAATGCTCAAAAAAGCTTTATTCAAACTAACCAAGGACTGAAACAACTCAACAGCTGAATGGATTCACACGTGATGGTATATCCATAAAAGGAATACTACCTAGCAATGAAAAGGAATGGACTGCCTAATATATTGAACACCACAATTAATCTCAAAGACATTCTGAGGGCTGGGTTGTGGCACAGTGACAGAGTGCTTGCCCAGCATGTGGGAGGCCCTGGCTTTGATCCCCAGCATTGCAAAACAAACAAACAGCTAGACACAGAAGAGCAGGTAGCATTTGGCTGCACAACTCCAGCGGAAGGTGCCAGGAAGCAGGCCACTGGCTGTGAGGGGTGGAATGGGTGTTGTCTGAAGAGCCTCAGGAATGGAAAGCACTCCACCTTGACTCTGTGTTGCTATGGACACCGTCAAAACTCCCCGAACACTAGGCTTTAGATAGGTGCATTTTTATTAAAAGTAAATTATGCTACAGTAAAATTGATTTTAAAACATTAAAAAATTTGGCCAGGCACAGTGGTGCATGCTTGTAATCCCAGCAGTTTGGGAGGCTGAGGCAGGAGGATCACAAGTTCAAAGCCAGCCTCAGCAACTTAGTGAGACCCTGTCTCAAAATTTAAAAAAGGATTGGGGATCTGGCTCAGTGGTTAAACATCCCCGAGTTTAATCTCTGGTCTCCAAAAAAAAAAAAAAAAAGCCATTAAAATATAATTTTAAATTAAAACTGGGGATGTAACTCCAGAAAAAAATATGAAAAAAATAGATTTAATTACATCGATCTAGCGTATCTTTGTTCAATAGGAGACACCATGGTAAAGTTAGTAAGTTGGGAGAAGACATTTGTCATGTCTAAACCCAAAAAGATATCAGTTTAAAAAATTGCTGGAATCTAAAAGTAAGACAGGAAATATAATATGCTGTGAACCAGTAATTCAAAGAAGCTGAAATCTAAACATCTAGAAAAGCTATGAAGATGCGGGAAATGGAGATTGAAATCAAATCCTTGCATGTATAATTTTGTCAGAATGGATCCAAACACTGTGTATAATTTTAATGCTTTAACAAAAAACGAAGACACTGCACAAACTCATTAGTAATCAGAGATATGCAAATGAAAAACAATGATAGTTATCAAACAGAATGAATGGATAATTCCAAGCTTAACATGTTGCAGAAAACAAGGGGGAAAAAGAACAAAAACCCTCACCCTGGGTCGACTGAGGCCCGCTAACAAAGGCAGATTGGCCAGGGCAAGGCGGCCGGTGGCCGAGTAGACACTGCTGCTTGTTTGAAGAAGTGGCGTGGGCTCTTTTGAACCTGTTTTTCTTACATTTTTTGAGGTATAATTTACATATTATAAAAGTCACTCATTTACAAAGATGGAAGTTACAACAGCGACTTTACTGAGCCGGGATTGTAACGTCGTCCTGTTTTGGAACATTGCCATCACATCATGGTCCCTCATCCTCCATCTCGGTTACTCCCGTTCCAGCCAGCCCTGGCACCCTCACCTCCAGACTCTCGCGTTAGTACAGGCGCACAATGCGCTCTTCTGCATCTTGCCTTTCACCTAGGAGACTCTTCAGTGAATTTTCCAGTTTGATTTCTCCCTCCCCCTTTGTGTCTGTGTGTGTGTCTCTCTCAGTGTGTATGTGTGTCTGTGTGTGTCTCTCAGTGTCTGTGTGTGTGTCTCTGTATGTGTCTCTGCAGGTGTGTGTGTGTCTCTGCCTCAGTGTGTGTCTGCCTGTGTGTCTCTGTGTGTCTCTCTGCCTGTGTGTGTCTCTCTGCCTGTGTGTGTCTCTGCCTGTGTGCTGTGTGTCTGTGTGTGTGTCTCCCTGCCTGTGTGTGTGTCTGCCTGTGTCTGTCTCTCTTTGCCTGTGTGTGTCTCTCTGCCTGTGTGCTGTGTGTGTGTGTCTCTGCCTGTGTGTGTCTGTGAGTGTATCTCTCTGTGTGTGTTTCTCTGCCTGTGTCTGTCTCTCTCTGCCTGTGTGTGTCTCTGTGTGTCTCTCTCTCTGCCTGTGTCTGTGTGTGTGTCTATGTGTCTGTGTGTGTCTCTGCCTGTGTGTGTCTGTGTGTGTATCTCTCTGCCTGTGTGTGTGTGTCTCTGCCTCTGTGTGTCTCTGTGTGTCTATCTGCCTGTGTGTGTCTGTGTGTCGGTGTGTGTGTCTCTGCCTGTGTGCGTGTGCGTCTATATATACACTTTCCCCCATGGAGCTACCGTGCTGGTCAGAGGTTCTGGCCTTCAGCCTCCCTGGACCCTCATCTGGGGGCGATGGTCTTCTTGGCACTCACTGGCGCTGGTCACATGATCTGAAACAAAGCAAACAGACCTTTGGGCTTGTTCTAGGTTGACTCAGTGAGAGTCTTGGTGGCATTTCCTCCTTGTAGTGGTAAAGACCTTTGAGAGTCCTAAGCACCAAGCGGTGGTGGGGACACTTTGAAGGGCTTTGCAAACTTCAGCCAGAGCACGGAGCATCAGCCTCCATCTTTAGCTGATTTTCCAAATTAAAAACTACATTTGCTGCTCTTGCGTTGTCTAAGGGATATTTTCAAAGTACAGAGGGCAGGGGCGACAACACCGAAGGTTTTCCGGAGGTGCAGGCTGCTGGAGACTTGTTCATGGGGGAGGGTGAAAGCCCTGCAGGCTGCGGGCCCCTCGGCAAGCAGCGTTAGGTGAACGCATTTGACAACCGGGCTATAGGACACTAATAGGGAGCAGCAGCGTTTTTGATGGTGATCAAAAAGGTCTTTGGTTTTATCTGTAAAGCGCTCATCTTTTACTGAAACTGGAGAACGAAGAATAAGAAAGTTTTTACTTGATATGCATTATACTAGGCAACTATCTTGATGTCTCCGTGGAGCTCGCAGTCCTCGAACCTCACAGGTTCGAGGCATGGGTGCTGGGAGAGCCCCGGGAAGCAGGAACCGAGCCCGGAAACCCCGTCCTCTGGGGAGGGACTGCGGCTGCAAGGGCGCAGCATTTTGCGCACTAGGAGGCAGCACCGCGCCGAGGAACCCGCAGCGGACGGAGCCTCGGTGTGTGCCCCGGGGTAAGTATTCTCATTCGCCCGGCGTGCCCCCTTGCAAAGTGGGGGCGAGCTGGACAGCCTGGCCGGGGTAGTGCCAGGCCAATTCAACGAGCCGCTGTGTTCACCGCCTTGGCACTGACAACGATCAGTGGATGTTCGAAAAGTGCCAACTCTCTGCCCCTCCCTGGTGCTCCCATAAAAATTTTGGGAGCTACACTGTGCAGCTGACCCTCAGATCCCGGACCAACCCGCCTACAGGTCCCCCAAGCTCTCCAAAGCCCAGCCGGTGGCTCGCGGCGGGAGGTGAGCGGGGACTACAGTTTCCAGAGTGCCCTGCGGCGACGGGCGGAGCCGGAGAGCGCCCGCAGCCAATTAGGGGGTCTCGGGGCGCTGCCGGGGAGCGGCAGGTGGAGCCGGGCGGGTAGGCGGGCGCGGGGCTGGGTCCCCGAAAGCGTCCGGGGGCTCACGGGCTGGGCTGCACTTGGGGCGAGGTGTGAGCGGGGCGGGCGCTCGGGAGGCGGCCAGGGGACCGGACAGAGTGGGGCGGGGACGCAGCCGCCTGCGCGGTTCCGGGTGCTCCCGCCGCGACGCTGCCCAGGGCGCACTTGACCCGGGGAGGCTGCGGGGAAGGGCGGGTCTGGGGAGAACCCCAGCGCCAGGGCGTCCGAGCCACAGCCTCAGCCGGAGCTCGAGCCCGCGCCACCGAGCCCCCGGCCCGCGAGCCCCAGCCATGGCTTTCGCCAATTTCCGCCGCATCCTGCGCCTGTCTACCTTCGAGAAGAGAAAGTCCCGCGAATATGAGCACGTCCGCCGGGACCTGGACCCCAACGAGGTGTGGGAGATCGTGGGCGAGCTGGGCGACGGTGCCTTCGGCAAGGTTTACAAGGTGAGGGCGCTGGAGCTGGGTGGCCCGGCGCGTGGCGCGGCTCCGGAAGGCAGGGGCGCCGGCCCCGCCACGGCCCAGGAGGGCGGAGAGGACCGCCCGGCCCTGAGCCCCGGGGCCCCGAACCCTGTCCCTGCGACCCTGGTGTTTGTGAGGGAACTTCGTTTATCACTGCCAGGTCCTTGCGCTCTGGGCGCCTCCTCTGGGCACTGCCGTCGCCCCTGACCCAGCACAGTTTCTGAGCACTTCCTGTGCGTCCAGCACTGTGCTCGGCGCCGCAGGGGGAGACAAAGGAACGCTTATAGGACCACAGCATCAGAGACACCCTCCTTAACACTGTGATTGAGCACACTTTTAAAGCGAGGCCACACAGAGTGCCTAGGTACTGGGGACGAACTCGGCTGAGCCTGGGAGGGTTGGGAGTTGAGGACTCACCTAAAGAGACCAAGGGACAGGGAGGGCAAATGGTAGTCCCTAGAATGGGACGCGAGACTTAGGAAGGTGGGCTGGGGCTGGGTAGAGGGGGAGGTCCGGGTCCCCTGCGTGCCGAGCTGCGGGGAATGGATTTTATTCCGAATTTCTGAGTCAGAGTTGGGGAGGCTCCCGGTCTGTAGTAAGCTCTCCCCTGGAGGAAGAGCTGGCAGGACTCTTTAGTGGAGGTGTGGGTGGGGCAGAGCTGATTAGATCTAGGCGCGTTTGCAACCGGACATAGTCTGAGTTCTACTCTTGTGAGCCAGTGCTGAGTGCTGGAGTTTTGGGTACCCAGCCACCCAAGGCTTGACTCTGCCCTGCCCCATGGCTTTTCACCTGAGTTGGGGGAAAATATTCCCCTCTCTCTTGAGTCAGGGTTTTGCTGTGTTGCCCAGGCTGGTCTCCAACTGGTAGGCTTAGCTCATCCTCCAGCCTCACCCTTCCAAGTGGCTGGGACTACAGATGCACACCACCCCAACCCAGCATCCCCTGGGAAAACTTTTTTTTTCTTTCCTTTTCTTTCTTTCTTTCTTTCTTTTTTTTTTAAGAGAGAGAGGGACTGAGAGAGAGGGAGAGAATCAGTTTTACTTAGTTTTGCATGTGGCTTTCATTGCTTGGACACTTAGTTGTGTATGTGGTGCTGGGGTTCAAACCTGCATCCTGGAACATGCCAGGCAAGTGCTGTAACCGCCCAGCCACCACTCCAGCCCTCCTGGGAAGACTTTAATTGGGAGCCCCTGGCTTGTTGGGCTGATGTGCAGCTCCAGGAGGACAGCTCCTTCCTAAGCCAGCCATCACTCTCCCTGGAATGTGTGTAGCTTGGAGGCCACTCCAGCCTCAGGATTGCTCTTCCAGGAGGCTCAGCCATGGAGAGGGCTTGGGCTTCTCCAGGACCCCAAGTCAGGGCTTGGCTCTCTGTAACTTGAATGTGGTCTAGAGCTGCATTACCCAATAGTGGTCCCTGGAAGACCTGCCTTAGCCTCGCCTGGGAGCTCAGAAGTTTAGAATCTCGGGCCCCACCCCAGACCTGCCTAGTTGAGTCTGCATTTTAACAGGATTCCACGTGGCCTTAAGCACTGCGCAGAGACCTAGAGTGGTGGCAGTTCTGAGGCCAACCAGGGCCATGTGGGCGTCTTTCGGTTCCTTACCAACTCCCCTCTGAGCCGCGCTTCCTGTTACAGGCTGGGGAACCCCCACTGGAGCAAAGGTCCAGGGTTGGGGTGCAGGCCTCACTCAGTGTGCCTGGTGGCCTGTGGACTGCCTAGTCCGCTGCCTTTCCTTGCCTGAGGGGTTTGTGCAGAGTGGAAGATGCCAGCGCATCCTTCTCTGGGTGCTCCTCAGCTGTGTCCTCCTGGGGCCTCAGGAAAGGGGTCTCCTCATCCCTGCAGAACACCCTGAGGCCATGCCAGTGTCCTTGCTGGCCTTGGCCACAGCCTGTCCCTGCAGAAGTGCGCTGGCCGCTGTGGGGCAGCTGGACCATCGGTGGGCCGGGGTCCACTGCATGACCTGCCTTCCTCACGAGGTCCGCTGGTGGTTCTGTCGCGTGCCCGTGGTTCTCCGTAACAGTTTTCCCACTAGGGACTTGCAGTGGCCTCCTTGCACTCCCCAGCCTGTGCATCCTGGCTGCATGGGGCTCATTTTCATTTATCCCTAAATGCAGAACTTTGCTCTCAGGCTGTCAGGATTCCCTGCTGTTTCCCTGCTGTCCTTTCTACCTGTTATCGCTGGCTCTAATTCCCCTGCCACCCCAGCAGGTTTGCAGGAAGGAGCCCATCTGATTCACCAGCTTTTGTGTCGCCTCCATCTCCTCCTGGTTCTCCGGAACACATGGATAGTTTTTTTTCTTTTAAAGAAAGAGGGACAGTGAGAGAGAGAAAGACAGAATCAACTTTATTTTAGTTTTTCACATGACCCACTGGGGTTTGAAGCCGCCTACTCACACATGCCGGACAAGCACTGTAACTGCTGAGCCACCGCTCCAGCCCCACACATGGATAGTTTTAAAAAGTGACTGAGATTTCCAAAACCGTGAGTTAGCTCTACCAAAGCCCACTCCCCACCTCTGAACCCACTGTCTTCTCTTACTTAAGAGGAGGGGAACCAGATTGCGACAGCCCTGTGCTCCTGGACAATTCTAAATAGTTTCGAGCCACATAAAAAAGTCATCCGTCAGCCCGGGCGCAGTGGTGCACGCCAGTAATCCCAGCGACTCGGCAGGATGAGGCAGGAGGATCATAAGTTCAAAGCCATACTCAGCAACTTAGCAAAGCCCTAAGCAACTTAGCGAGACCCTGTCTCAAAATAAAAAAATAAAAAGGGCTGAGGATGGACTGGAGCAGTTGCTCAGCAATTACAGCACTTGTCTGGAATGCGTGAGGACGCGGGTTCAAACCCCAGCACCACATACACAACCAAGTGTCAGAGCAATGAAAGCCACATGAAAAACTAAATCAAATTGATCCTCTTTTTTTCTCTCACTGCCCCTCTCCCTCGTTCAAAAAAAAAAAAAAAAAGAAAAAGAAAAAAGGTCCTGGTCGGTGTCCAACTACATGTACACAGGCGGAGCTGAAAAATTCCTATGGCCCAGTGACGTCACAGGGCATAATTCCTCGTGTGTTTGTGGTGATGCTGGTGCAACCTGGGCTGCCAGTTGTGTAAAGGTAGGGCGGGCACACTTGTGCTGTGGATAGTGCTTGATCTCAGAGGACTGTGTTAATGGCTTTTGCATTTACTCTGTGATACTTTATCATTATTTTAGATTGCATTCCTACTTACAAAGTCTACCGTACAGTAGCCTGCCTGTTATGCTGAGCAACCTGCTGTCTCCTCTCTCTTTCTTTCTATTTTTTTTTTTTTTGCAGTGCTGGGACGCAAACCAGGGCCTTGTGCATGCCAGGCAGGCGCTCTACCACTGGGCCACACCCCTCACCCACTTCTAGGTGTCTTTGTTTTTTAAGAAAGAGGGACAGTGAGAGAGAAAGAGAGAATCAATTTTATTTAGTTTTTCATGTGGGTTTCGTTGCTCTGACACTTTGTTGTGCACAGTGGGGTTTGAACCCGCGTCCTAGTGCATGCCAGGCAAGCCCCGAAACTACTGAGTCACCGCTCCAGCCCCTAGGTGTCTCTTGATGGTGGCACTTCCTCTGTGTTTGACTCAGTCCTGCGCTGTGTTGGTCGCCATGGTCCTAAGAGCTGTAGTAGGCTGTATGTACCCTTTTTGTGTCGTGTGACCCAGGTGTGTACTGGCTGTGTGGGTGCAGATGTGCATGCAGTGACAGTCACCTAGCCACGCACCTCCTGGAATGTGTCCCCAGCCTTTAGTGCCGCACAGCTGTGTGACCAGCGTGGCTCAGCTTGTGATTCTCTGCTCTAACCTAGCCTCAGGTTACATGGGGGGATTCTAGGGCCCAGAGACTGGAGAGGACCAGAGCTCAGGGCTCTGGCCTTCAGTGTAACAGTTTTCCTTGTTCACCAACCAAGGAAGACCTATCCTGATCACAGCTCCCTGCAGCAGGCTGCAGAGGTGTGGTTCACGCAACCCTGGCGGCTGAAGCTGAAGTCAGTATTGCTTTGCCAGTGACACTCTAATCAGGGACTGTGACTCTTGCCTACTTAAGCGTTTGCTGTCCTGGTCACGGTACCAGCACAAGCCAGAAATTCCATCTTGGTTTTATGGCTGGGGCCAGAGATTCGATTTTGACTTGATGCAGGGGAGAGTAGTTGGCTTGACCTGGGCCTGTTCTAGACCCAGCAGGTGATTCTCCCTACAGCCAGGGGCAAAGGCCTGCCTTGGACCTGAGAATCCTGTGAAGCCCTCAAGTCCAAGTTCATCAGCATTGCCAGGGAGGATTCTAGGACTAGACCGCCAGGTGAGAATCTTCATGTGAGCAGCCTCCAAGACAGGGAGCCCTTTTCTTCTACCTGATAAGTCTTTATCCACTGGGCTCAGCAGAGAAAGTGTCACAAGGATTGATTTAGCACAAGGTCAAGGTCATTCTCACCCAGTGCCTATGTGAGGGCAGCTGGTTTCCAAAAAAAATGGTTTCTAGTTCATTACTAGAGTACAAAGAAAAGCTGACATGCTATATGGTTTCAGAAGCATTATCAGGAAAAAGCATCTGTATTCTGAAGGTGGATAGAAAGGAGGAAGTGTTTATAGGCGGAGTAGGAAATGCTGCCTTCGGCGTGAGCCTGGGGTGAGACACTGGCTACACAGATCAGGTGTTCCTGGTCGCCAGGCCAGGCTGTGTGCAGAAGTGAAGAGAGGGTCAGCTGGAAGGCCAAGATGATATGTTTGCTTCCTGAAAATTTACTTTGGCTTTGGTCTTTTGTTGTCTTTAAACTTTGAGAAGGTTATTTGAAAATGTGGGAGGATACAAAAAGAAAAAAAGAGCAAAAACTAAACTAAAAGGAACAAAATTATCTCAAGTTACAAGGATTGCTGTTGACTTATTTTTCAGTGCTGGGTTGGAACCCAGGGTCTCATGCATGCCAGGCAAGCGCCAGACCACTGAGAAGCTGCAGACCCAGTGAGAGAGAAAGAATCAGTCTTATTTAGTTTTTCATGTGGTTTTTGTTGCTCTGATACTTCATTGTGTATGCGGTGCTGGAGTTTGAACTCACGTCCTTGCACATGCACCACAACAGCTGAGCTGCCACTCCAACCCCACTCAGATTGGTCTTGAATTCCTGGGTTCAAGTGATCCTGCCTCAGCCTCCCTGAGTAGCTGGGGTACAGGAGCGTATTTACTTACTTATTTATTTTTTTAAAGAGAGAGAGGGACAGTGAGAGAGGAAGAGAGAATCAGTTGTATTGAGTTTTTCATGTGGCCTTCGTTGCTCTGACACTGTTGTGTACATGGTGCTGGGGTTCAAACCTGCGTCCTTGGGCATGCCTGGCAAGTGCAGTAACCACTGAGCCACCGCTCCAGTCCCTACTTAATCAATTTTTTTTTTTTGAGAGAGAGGGAGAGTGAGAGAGAGAGAAAGAGAAAATCAACTTTATTTAGTTTTTCATGTGGCTTTCACTGCTCCGAAGCGTCATTGTGTACGTAGTGCTGGGGTTTGAACTCGTGTACTTGAGCATGCCAGGCTGAGCCACTGCTCCAGCCCCTACTTAATCTACTTTTAACCATTAACGAGTTAAAATTGATTAAATGCTTGTCTCCTACTCCGCACTCTCCTAGGTACTATATAGTGTAAATCACGCATTTCTTTCTGAAAAGCACCAAGCTGGGCAGAATCCTGCAGTAGAAACCAGTGGCCTATGGGGTCAAGGACGCAACACAGAAACTAAATCAGTGGTGCATTAGAAAAGAAAAAGACCAGAACCCCATAGTGGTGCAGTCTCACAGCCACGCGGATAGGAAGTACATAAATACCACATTAAGCTGGGCACCTTACCTGCCTCGTGCTTGGGGACAGGGTATCCGATGCGGTGGGAGGAGCCTGTGAGCGTGGGTGTCCTCCTTCTCCCTGGCTTGTGTTTGCTACTAGGCCTTTTGTGTTCATCTAGAAGTTTTTGCACACTGAAGAACTGCACATGGGCAGGCTCAGCTTCAGCTCTGGGATAAAATAGCTCCCTAGGGGCTGGAGTGGCGGCTCAGCAGTTACCACGCTTGCCTGGCACGAGTGAGTACCGAGTTCAAACCCCAGCGCCACATACACAATGGAGTCTCAGAGCAACCAAAATCACACTAGAAACTAAAAAAAAGACTCTCTCTCACTGTTCCTCTCTCTCTAAAAAAATAAAAAATCGCTCCCTAATGTCAGTGGCGTTGGAACCAAGTTACCATTCTGGAGATCAGCATTATTGCAGAGCTGACTGTGCGTTGATAAACAGCTTTGTTTGTAAAGTTCTTCCTGTATTTTAAATTCGTTTTTCGGCTAGTCTCCCAGAAGGGAACTATTAGGTCAAAGGGCTTGCCTGTCTGAGAGTGAATTTAAAAAACAAAGTAAGACAAATTAATAGAGGTCCCTTGTGCCCCTTGCTATTGCTGAGGGCCAGTCCCAGAATCCTCATAGAGTCCCAGAGAGCCAGGGGGCCTTGCTGCTGCTGCTCAGGCCTCAGGTGCCCTCTAGCTGTGCTGGCTTTGGGAGTGAAGTGACATCTGTCCTCTGCCTGGGTCTGATGTAATGGAGGCTGGGTGAGTTGATAACACCTTCAGCCCCCTCACCTCCACCCTGCCTGGTGGTTAGAAAGCCTGGCTTCCACTTCCTCAGGGGCTGCAGAAAGGCTCCTGCATCCTTCTCCCCTCCCCTCCTCTCCTCCCCC
>PVKS010005427.1:37852-85266 GCA_004027875.1 Aplodontia rufa | reverse complement strand
CATTTATCGATTGGATTTTTTGTGAGTTTGGATTTTAATTTCTTTAGTTCCCTATAAATTCTGGATATTAGCCCTCTGTCTGAGGTGTAGCAGGCAAAAATTTTCTCCCATTCTGTGGGTTCTCTGTTGATGCTCTCAACTAAATCTTTAGCTGTGCAGAAGCTTTTTAGTTTAATTGCATCCCATTCATTTAATTTTGTCTTTAATCATTTTAATAATCAGACTGTTTTACTTCTTTCTAGGTTTTCACCCAGGTCGCTATCCATGAATTCCTTGGCTGGGGAGCTGTAGTTTGAGGAGGAGAATTATTTGCCTTTTTCCTCATTTTCAGAGCCCAGTTGTGGGGCCTAAGCTCTGTCTGTCTGTCTCTGGTTATTTCACTTTGGGACTTTGTTGATGGGTTGTAGGGCTTTTGTCTCTTATTTGGACTGGGGTAAAAATTTGGATAGTACAGTTCATCAGCTCGTTCCCACACCTGTAAATTATTATTGACCTTTATGATTTCTGATACCTCAAGAGAAAAGGAAAGAGTCATTATCAACAGTCAATGCTTACAATAAACAGCATTGAACTGATTGCTTTATTCCTTCTATGACTGTTACAATGGTAATTACTACCTATGAGAGGAGTAGAAGGATTAACAACTATCTTTAGTGAGAATATTATTAACCATCAGTTTGCAAGTGGTTTAAAAGCAAACAACCATTATAAAGTTTGGCATTCACCTCATACTTCCAGTACATCCCTAGGTAAGGGAAAATAGTCTTGAGAGCAAATGGAATGTGATAGGAAGTTAGAGAGGAACCTGTGATTTTAGAACAAGAGCAACAAGAGAATAGAGATGATGAAGTATATTCTGACAAATTAAAAAAAAAGGAGAGGAAGACTGAACTAATGATGTTAAGGGAGGGCAAGAGAGAGAGGAATTGAATTAAGCTGTTGCAGGAAGAAAGGGAAGAAGGGGGTAGCAGAGAAGCACACTACTGAGAGGCTATACACACTGAAACATAATATGTTGGTCTGCAAGAACACAAACACAAACAAAAACAAAAACAAACCACAGCAAAACAAAGAAAGCAAAAGAAACAAGAAGCAAAAAACAAATATAACAGAAAAAAATCTCAATGGGAAGTTGGGAGGATTATGAATTATTTCCATTGAGGTGGTCAAAATATAAAGTGGGGATAGATGATCACATCTGGCTCCTAGATGGAGGCACTTCCAGCGTGAGGTTGCTGGAGTGTCTGTCTTTTGTTGTTCTCTACTGGAAGTCATATTCCCAGGAATCCTGTCAGTATTTGTCATGCGTGTGTGTGGGGGGGGGGGCGGTTTGCAGCCCTTCACCATCACTGCTTCCTGTGAATACAGCCTTTTGGCCTTCCTGGGTTGAGACCCTGGGTACTTTTGTGTATGCCTGCCCAGATTCCCCTCTGACTTCAGCTAGAGCCTCACAAGTGGCTGGCAATCTTGTGGAATGTAGATTAGCCATGAAGGGAACTCATGGGTCCTTTGTGGCGGTCACCCTGAACTCACAAGCTCTGAGGCCATTGCTGGCCCAGGAGACATGCCTCCTCTGCAGTTGCCACCCTGAACTCCCAAGGCCTGAGGCAATCACCAGCTGGAACTTGGGACTTCTAGGGTGATTACTGGACTGAGGGCATGGCCCCTGACCTCAACTCATGGATCCTAGAGCAGCTGCCTGAACCACCTGCCTTCTCAAGGTGGTAAATTCCTGGCTGTCTGTAGCCTATCTTGTGTGTGTTAATACAGTCCCTGGATTTGGCCAAGGAGTGTGTACCCTTATGATTCCATGGTTCTCCATGCCAATTTGTCCTTCCTGTATTTGTGTGTTCTTTCCTCCCTCAGTGCCAAACCAGCAGCACTACCACCATGTGATAGTCCTTGTAACCGCAGCCACCTGGCCCCAATATGGTGTTTCTTCCTTGCTTAATGTATCCAAACCTTTGAATCTCTAGTTTTCCTTGTTGGTCTACTACTGAGTTTCAGTGAAATTTGCCCTTCACCCACCTCTAAAAAAGGCACTTCTCCCGCTGTTGGTGTCCCACTTCATGGAGAGACTCGACATGCAGCCATCATGCCAATCACCATCTTCTGAGCATAAAGCTCATATGGCTATTCTATCTTTAATTTTTTTAAAAAACTGCCTTACTGGGCTGGAGCAGTGGCTCGGAAGTTATGACACTTGCCTGGCATGCATGATTAGGCAAGTTCAAATCCCAGCACCCCATACACAACTAAGTGTCTGAGCAACAAAAAAGTTACCTGAAAAATGAAACAAAAATTAATTCTGTCTTTCTCTCCCCCCTCCCCACACTGTCCTTCTCTCTTAAAATGAAAAAAAAAACAACAAAACTGCCATACTGTTTTCTATGGTGGCTGCACAATTTTGCATTCCTACCAACAGCACACAAAGGTTCCAATTTTTCCACATCTTCACTAACACATTTTATTTTCTATTTGTTTATTTGACTTTTTTTAGTGTGTTTCGGTTTTGTTTTGTTTCATTTTGATAGCAGGCATCAAAAAGAAGTGATATGTGTTTAGATTGTTGATGATTTGCATTTCTGCAACAAATAATGACACTGAGCATCTTTTCATATGTAGGTCAGCCATCAGTATATCCTCATTGGAGAAAAGCCAATCAAATTTTCCCCTATTTTTTTTTCATTTGGGCTATTTTATTGTTGTTGAGTTGGAGGAATACAATTTTTTCTTCTGGATAATGACCCCTTATATGATTGCAAGTATTTTTTTCCTTTCCATAGTTTGCCTTTTTATTGTGCTGATTATATCCTTCAATACACAGAAGTTTTTAGGATTTCATAGCCAAAATTGTTTTTACTTTTGTTGTCTTGCTTTTGGTGAATATCAAGATAACCATTGCTAAAATTCAATTTCCTGAAACTTTCTCCCTGTGTTTTCTTCTAAAAGTTTTGTGACTGTGTATCTTACATTTACATCTTTAATCAATTTTTAGTTAATTTTTCTCTCTGGTGTAAAATAAGGGTCTCATTTCACTCTTTTGTGTTTCAATACCCATTTTATTCAACAATCATTTGGTAAAGAAACCATGCTTTCCTCATTGGATAATGGCACGCTTGTCAAAAATCATTTATCTATATGTGCAACGGTTTGTTTATGAGCTTTCTATTCTTTCCCATGGATTCATGTGTTTGTCTTTATGCCAGTACCATAGTGTTCGGATTACTGTAGCTTTGTAATAAGTTTTGAAATGAAAAAGTGTGAGGTCTCCAAGTTTGTTTTTTTTGTAAAGATTACTTTATTTATTAATAGTCCTTTGAAATTACATGTGAATTTTAGGTTGGATTTATTTTAGTATTTTACTTTGAAGCATAAATTTCAAAAGCAAAAAAAAAAAAAGCAAACAATATTGCCTCCTTGTCTTAACTATAGGATTAGCTCAGTTTCTTTTACACTGTACCACATAAACATGTACAATTTTTTAATCAATTATACATAAGATAAAAATTCTAAAAATATCCACTTGAATTCTGATATGAAAAATTTTTAAGAAATAAAGATGTCATTCAAAATTGAAATATTGGGGAGGTTTATTCTCTGATTTTTCTCTTCCTCTTGTCTCAGAGTTCTATAATAGAACACGCAAATGCAACTAAAAGTTACCTGCATCTTTTTTACCTCATTAAAAGAACAGGAAAGAAATGTAAATGTTCCAGGCCATGAGTAATTCAGAAAAATCAATTAGCTTTGAAAGAAAAATAATGTGAAAAAATCTTGTTTTTAAATAGAAGGAAGAAAATTAGGAAATTTCTTTAATGATAAAAATCTAAAAGTCAAGCTTCTCTGCTGAGGGACATGTTTAGGCAGACTACGTGTGGGACTATGATGAACTCTGATTCGTTACTGGATAAGTGGAATCGGATTTTCTGTTCTGCTTTGTCATTATCTATTAGCATTTTTTCCTTGCATTATTTATGACCACTTTGCCTTGCCTCTGTAATTAAAATATTAGAGGAAGGGCATGATAATTTAACATTATGCATAAGTATCATGTTAACAGGAATGAAAGAATCATACGAAGATTCTTCCCCAGAAACATTCTTATTTGATTTGTAAAATAAGTTTTTCCAGTCACAAGAAGATTGGGGAGGGGAAGAAAAACACCAACAATTAACTTAGGTCCTTCACCAGTCAAATAAATCTAAATCTTTTGTTCTCGCACAGACGCATTAAAAAAAAGAGCCTCTGCTTGTGCTACTACTGTCAAGACTGTCTGTTCCCTAAAAGATACCATAGGCAAGAATTATAGGGAGGGGCAAGTTTTAGCACTAAAATTGGGAAGAGACAAAATAGAAAAATCTTATCTTTGCAAAGATAAGGGCCTGTTCAGCCTGAAATCCCACATATAACATAAACACCTCCACTGACTTCATCCAAGGATGAGAAGGAATGCATGATAAAACAAGTTTCCTCTCTGCCTGAAAACTTTGGAGATCAGAGGAAAGTTAGATTGGTTCTAATCTTTCTGACACTTTTCTAAATTCAGTCTCTCAAAGTTCCCAAACCATTGTGTGCACAGTCCTAAAGTGTTAGTACAAAAGGAGACAGTATATTGAAACTGAGGAAGAGGAGAGAATGACCTCTTTACAGAAACACCTAATCTGTGGTTGACATTCCTGGAGGCAAAAAGTCGTGGAATCAGTGAGGACTGGTGAGAGCTCCAAATTAACCATCCGAGTCTTAAGAGAGTCTAAAACAGAACTATTAAATACAATGAAGTCCTTGTTAGCCAACCCACGGATGGAAGCAGGGACAGTGGTAGCATTGTCAATGTTGGAATAATCTGAGTTGACTGTGCTATTCTAGCCCTTAACCCTCAAAGAGAAGGCGTACACCATCTGATTCCGCTTTCTCCTTTCAATTCCATTCCAAGGATGGGTGAAGATAGCTCTTGCTCGGCCAAGAGCACATAGACTTCAGGAGAATGTTAGAGACAGGGAAGAAGATAGAGGATGTATGTGGGAGAGAGAAAGAGAGACACAGAGAGGGAGAAAAAGAGAGAGAGAGAGAGAGATGAGGGTTAGGTGGAGAACAGAGAAAGGGACAGAGGGACAGATGGAGAGACAGAGACATAGAATACAAGGCAAAGAACGGAGAATGAGAGAAGAGTTAGGGCATGGGAATAATCATAAAAATCCTGTTGTCAAGAAGTTTTTTTTTTTCCTGCCAAGCTCTAATTGGACAAATGTTTTCTTTCATATTTGTTTAATTTTGTACCTCTGTAAACACTTTAAGCTCTAGTTTGGTGTAGGGTGTAAAGTTAGGGTGAAAAAAAATTGACAGATACCAGGCTGCAATAATGGAACTCTCACCCCCATTTCCCCCCAGCTTTCAGCACGTAATTCAGAATCAGCTGCCATTCTTTGTACCTTGTATTACTACTGTGGTGGAATCAACCCCCATCCTACTAACGGCTGAGGCTTCCTAGAGCCTCTGCCATGCTGTTTCTTGGCAGGGGTTTAGCTAAAAACTGAAACCGACTGGATGGGGTAAGTCATTTTACTGAACTTGCAGTCCAAGTCTGAAAATGTTCTCTCTCTTTTTCCTCGCTTGTGCTCCAGTGTGGCTATCAACTACAGCTCACTGGATTCTCCCCTCAGTTTCTGGCCTCCTGCCACACTTAGAGGGATATTCATTCCTCTCTCCTTTGAGGCCCTCCTGGGAGTCTTGCTCTCTCCTGGACACGGGTCTTTCCCCTTTATCTTGCAGTCTTTCAGCGTTCTCTGAATCCCACTGACAACTATAATTTCATTTTTCTGGAATTGGTCTTGCTATTACTTTGAGGGAATGAAAATCATCCTTTTGGATTTGATTCTCTTAAGAAGTTTGTGGAATAACTGAGCTACTAATATTATTGCCCTTTTATAGATCTGAAAGCTGAGGCATTGAAAAACTGAGTAATCAACATAAAGTTCATCAAATGGCTAATAAAATTAGATAGCAAATAAGTGGTTAAGTAACTGAATGACTTATCCAAAGTAGCAGAAAGACTTAAGTAGATCTCTGATTTCCTAGAACTCAGCCCACTCATTTCCCATTGATACAAAGAATTAAAATCTTCTCTTGAAAGATGGCCTGTGAGTTACAGGGTCCTGGGGAGAATTTGCACAACACTATTAAGTCAGTGAAGTGCTTTCCTTTCTATATCCATTCTAAAGCACTTCATGGGCATATTAGGTCCATTTTAGCATAAGAACCAGAGACCTAGAGAGGGTAAATAGCTTGCCTAAGTGAACACAGCTAATTGGTGGTAAAGCTGATTTGAACACAAATCTGATTCTAGGTCCTTTTTCTTTTAGGAATAAAAAGAAAAGAAAAGCTCATGACTTCTTGGTTCATTCACCTCCAAAACAGGACACCTGTTTTGTGTCTAATAAATACCGGAGATGCTTCTAATAACTTTGAATGTTTTGGGAACTCATATTTACGCCCTTTACCACAGTACTCATGCTCATCTCCTGTGATCCCCTGTTGTCCCACCTCATAGGCATTATTGCTGGCTCAAATAATGGGACATTTAATTGCAAAATCTAATAGATAGCAAGACTCTAGATCTCCCTGGGACATCGACTCAAGTCACATTACCGATGTCTGCTGGAAACGTGACATTAATGACAAGCAGGAACTTTATAGCTCTCATTTTCCTTTGCTGGCATTACAAATGTAAAATCTATCATTTCCCCAAAAGTTCATCTACTTGATCTGTACTGCTGAGGCTACATATTCAGTATCTTTCTGGCAACAGGAAAAAGTGTAGCAGAGACTAGTGGGCCTGTTAGCGTCGCATAAGGAGAAATTACTCCAAAACACACATGCCACCCTGAGTATTCATCCTAATTCCAGTCCAAGTATGTAACCACACCATCAAGTATGTAAGAGGATGAACAAGGCTTTAATCAAACAAAAGGAAATTGAGCTAGAATGTAGTCATCTGTGTGTTAAAAAGTGGGAAAACATGAGGTGTTAGAAATAAACAATGTTATGGAAAGGAACTACAACTCTCTTAAACCTAGCCAAGAACTCAATTGTCCATAAGAACTGTGGCAGTTTATATGCCTACCATCATTATAACACTGTTGGGGAGATAGCTACTCTGAGTGAGAGGTGAAATAAAATACTACTACTAATGATAATAGTAATAATAATAACAAAATTTCTCTTCCTTTTCCTTATTTCTTGCCCTCTGCTTGCCCAAAGAGTTTATTTACACGAAGATTCACAGTTCAACTCTCCCCTCCACCATAAAGGTTTTTCATTCCTAAAGGAAGAACTGTTTGTTGTCATTCTCCTCCAATAGGGATGTGTGTGGGCACATATATGTATACACACACACACACACACACACATGCACACACATATACATATATATACATATATATATAGAGAGAGAGAGAGATACACATATGTGTGCATTTATCTATTGACTTTTCAGCTTTATCTTCTGCATTCAGTAAAGTGGCAGGCACATAGAAAGAGCTCAGTAATTACAACTAAAATGAATAAAACCAGGATTCTCCTATGCTAAGGCACATATCAAACCAGGCCCTCCTCGTATATTTGCTCTGACTCTTGATCTTTCCTCCCATTGGGTTGCCTGAGTTTTGAGAAGAGGGGAACCAGGATCCACTTATCTTAGTAGCCTGGTATTTATCATAGCTTTAAAAAAAACAAATTCTATAGCTGTTTTTTGGACAGAATGATAATAAATGACCTCAAACTTAATTCAATTCTAGCATTCTATTGTGTAAGGAAAACCAGTTCTTGGGTGCTTGGAAAGTATATAATCTAGTTGAGAAGTAAGAGGAATACCAATTAAGTGATTGGAGATGTTATACACTTCAGGCCATTGAATTGTAATTAGGCACCAGGTAATGTTGTAATTTTGTACCCTGTCATATTTAAAGAAAATCAATAGGAAACAAGATTCAGGAAGGAAATTATTTTAAATAAATTGGACACAGTATGTGTCCTTAGTAGGGAATTGTTTTATATGCAGTTTGGGTTGTTTTTTTTTTCCCCCCTTTGGTCCTATTTACCTCGATCCTTAAACTCTGATCTGATTAAAAATCCAAGAACACTTTTTTATTTTAAATTAGCTCTGAAGTCAACATGAAGTTTTTATGGCTGGAGAGGTCAGCTGGAATGTAGCCATCAAAATTAAGAAGCGAAAACTGTAACTCACAGCTAATAGCAGCCAGCTGCATAGAGCGATCAGCAAAAGCTAAGGGAGTGAAAGGTTCCAAGCTATCAGCAATCTGCACACTTCTCTAGATTCATTTTTCAGAGGCTGAGGTATTCCTACCTGTAATGGGTAATATGCCACTAAGCCAAGTCCACCAGAGTGACAAGCCTTCCCAAATAACTTGGGGTGTCAGATCCCTGGGAGGGAGATGACGCACTTAATTAAAAGAGATTACAGCAGCCAACAATCCCATGGCTTGACTGATGCAGTTTTCACAAGATAGCCCCCAGAGGGCATTGATGCTGGCATTCAAACCCAAATTTACAGATAGCCTCTGCACCTAGAACCTGGCATTTCTCCATGTACAAATGAAACACATGTCATCTGTAGAACATATAATTTGTCAATGACAAGAACAGAGAAAGCTGCATGACTTTGATTCTTGGACACAGGGCCCCATATTTGGTTTAAAACTCAACTGTAACCATCTTGAAGATCTTAACAAACTTTAAACAATGGACTCACATTTTTATGTTGTACTGGTCACCAAAAATTATGTAGCTGATTCTGAACAAGGAAAAATTCCAAAGATCTGGACTTCGTTTGAAGACTGTCCCAGTTCCTTACTGTCAGAAAGGGTAAAAACTCATAGCAGCAAATAATTCAAAGTTCAGAATACTGTCCTGGACGCTGGGAGGAAATTCATCACAGTTAAGATCTGCATCAGTTGCAAGAGATTTTCACACCCTCTCCTCATGCCTTCGGTTCCTTCACTCCCCTCCTCTGAAAATTGCATTTACTGCTACTGCTGCAACCTAGACATGGTTGCTTTTGGTCATTGAGGATTTTTATTTCATTATTACACTCAGAACAGTTCAAGGCAAAACTGTGAAATTGGAGATGTGTGTTTAGATCTTGATCCTACTCTTATGCCCTGCTACCCTGCTACTATCTCCAATTCCCTGCTCTCTCTCTATCCTCTCATCTTATCCAGTTGTTCACTGTTGTTGTCATCATCTTTACCAACTCATGTCAAAGTGTGGTTTTGGTAAAGTGTCTGATGAATTATTTCAAACATCATGATAGATTAAATAAGTTACTACATCTAAAGTTCATACAGAAGTGTCTGACATAGCATCAGAATTTAATAAGAGCCATTGGTTTTGTTGCCATTAGTATTAGTATGCTTATTAAAATGTTAATCCTCTGAGGAATGCACATACTTTTTGAAGTATAGTCAGTATACGATAGTAGAAAGACCATGTAAGAAGTCAGGCAGATCTTATTTAGATCATGAATCTGCTGATTCATATCTAAACGTCAGTATCAACTGTACAAAGAAAGACAATATTCACTTTTTAGACTTTCCACATTTTTTTGTACTTTTGGGAACAAATCCAGGACCTCAAGAGTATTAAGAAAGTGCCCTGCTCCTGAGCTATATTTCCACCTTATAATGTATAAATGAAGCACATGAATAAAGTTGGTAGCACAATGTCCAACTCATGACACAGGTGCTTTTAACTAGAGTGAATTGCATTGAAGAAATTGCTCCTGTCTACAAAAGCATTAGCATTTATACAGTGGTCAGAATTATAGACCCCAGGAAGACTGTTAGTGGAAATATATCATGATGATAGAAAAAAAATATTAAAACATTTTTTTCCTCACCATCCAAACCTGAATTTCTCCTTGATTTGCACTTTTTAATCTCAACTTGATAGATATTAATTCCGTGAAGTCTTCGTTACTAGGATTCCACAAAGCCCTCTTTGCCTCCTGTCACAGTGGGACAAAGTGCTGGTGAGTATCTCTTATCTAACACCCTCCTTGATGATTAGCTCGTAAGAGTGAGAATTGTGTCTACAATTGTAGTATTCCTAGCTTTGTTTCCTATCCCAAATGTTCTTCCAGAACCTTTAAGAAGTTCAGTATTTGTCTCTTCCCTTTAAATATGGGTGGGCTTTTGTGACTGCCTCAACTAAAAATGTAGAGTAGAAAATAATTATATGAAGGTTTTCTAAGGGTAGTTCATATAATGTATAGGAGCTTCCCCCTGACTCTTTCTTGGAGGAAAAAGACTAAGTTACATGGTGAGGCACATAAGGAGAGGAACTGAGGCCTTGACCACAACAGAGCTCCCAGCCAACAGTCAACTTCAACTCACTGGCCATGTGAATCAGTCATCTTGGAAGCTAATGAGCACCTCATTGAACAGTCTGTACACAGACAAGCCGTCTCCACTCATCCACACCACAGATTGAGATATAGATGATGATGTTGCTTTAGACAACTGAGGGGTGTGTGTGTGTGTGTGTGAGAGAGAGAGAGAGAGAGAGAGAGAGAGAGTGTGTGATTTGTTAAGTAGCACTAGAAAATCAAAATTTTATTCATGGTTAGGTATTTAATTCTTAATCACCTAATACACAAAATAGAGGCTAGATGAAAGGAAGAAGGAGGAAAAAGGGCAGAAGAAAGCAAAAAGGAAGGAAAGAAGAGAGGGAGGGAGGCAAAAGGAAGAAAAAGAAGAGGGAAGCAGGGAGGGAAAAAGAATGAGAAACCTCACCTTCATTGACTTTTAGTGTCCACTGAGTAGAACCAATGAATGTTTTTCTAGGTAGTTTCTCTGTCTTGGTTATTTGAATAATGCTATTTCCACATATTTATGAAGTATTTTTAGACTTACCCTAGCCTCAAAAGGGGATCTAATTTCAGACTGGTTTTCAGGATATGCCCAGTGAATGTCAAAATATGCCACTCTGCTTATCTATTAAACTAGTAAAACTTTTTTCTCCTCAAGTTGAAATTCATCTCTATAACTTGATATTCATGGCTATTTTTGTAAACATTTTGTTGGCTTTCATTCTGTCTTAAAAATAAGTTTTTCTCCTAGGGGGATCTAATATTGAATATTTAGGTTACATAAGATTAGCAACGACTAAGAAGCTGTGCATCCAAATATAGATTGTGAATTAGAATACAGTTAAACAAAGAACAGTCAATTTCCTGCAGAGGAATTAAGTAAAAATTAATTGAAGCAAATCTACTTATTTGGGGGGGGCGTTGCAGGGAGGATTGGGGAAAGAGGGATCATCAAGAATGCATCAATCGTGCGAAGACTGTCTGGAGGCCTGACGTTGAAAGAATGCTCCTGAAGTACTCCTTGAACACAGCTCTGATATTCCCTAGAGTATTTTTCAGATACCTTTTAGAATAGCCTTAGCATCGATCGCTATGGCAGCTTAAGCATTTAGATGAAGCCGTTTGTATACCATTTAGATTAAGAATAAATTTAAGTCATAGTGCACAGATTGTGGTTAAAGAAAATTGGATGTCTGGTTCTTCCTTGGATTTATCAGCATTATCACATGCACAAGTTAGTCAAATAATTCTGGAAAATCTTTTATACCCTGACCCCTTCCTGTTACCATAGATCAAAGCCTTTGGATTTTTTCCAGTGAAGAAACATTATAGTTTGGTAGATTAGGACCAAGAAATAATTCCCCAAATAGTTATGCTGAGTCAGAGAATCCAGAAAACAAAATTAATATATGATATACACGATTCTAGATGTTGTAACAAATCCATAGTGTCAAAAAGCGCATCAGGGGGCTGGAGCGGTGGCTCAGCAGTTGTGGCACTTGCCTGGCATGTGCGGGTATGCAGGTTCAAACCCTTGCACCACGTACACAACGAAGGGTTGGAAAAATGAAGGCCACGTGAAAAACTAAATAAACTTGATTCTCTCTTTTTCTCTCTCTTACTAACCCTCTCTCTTAAGAAAAAGTGCATCAGCTGTAGTCAGAGAATGGGATGGAGAACAGAAACTGGTTCATCCCCCCATATACTCTTTTAATACTCCTTACAATGAATATGCCACAATTTATTTATACATTCACTTACGGGATGATCATTTGCGCTATTTCCATACTTTTCCTGGAAACACAGTTTTTATGAACATTGATAGACAGCTGTTGGTATGAATATGTGTTTTAATTTACCTTGGATAAATAACTAGCAGTGTAACGACTGTGTCATGTGACAAACGTATGCTTAACTTTTCAATAAATTCCTAAACTGTTTTCAACAGTTGTGCCAATTTACACTCCCCCAAGCAAGTTATAAGAATTCAAATTGCTTTACATTCTCACCAACATTTGGCATTGTCTTATTAGTCTTTCCAATTGGTGTATCAGTCTTTTCAACTTTAAATATTCAAAACTTTTTTTTTAAAGAGAAGGACAGTGAGTAAGAGAGACAGACAGAGAGAATCAAATTTTATTGAGTTTTTCACACGGCTTTCGTTGCTCTGACACTTAGTTGTGTACATGGGTTGCTGGGGTTTGAACCCGTGTACTTGCAAATGCCAGGCAAGCGCTGTAACCACTGAGCCACCGCTCTATTACCAAATATTCAAATCTTAGAAGTATATTTTAGCTGTGATTTGCATTTCCCTAATACTTAATGATGCTAATACTTTTCATTAATTTTTTGACAAGTATAATCTCTTTAAACCAAGTAGAAAAATATTTTCTCAATTTTTAAAATTAGTTTGTTTTCTTATTATTGAATTTTGAGAGTTCTTTTTGTTTGGAATATAAGGTTCCTCTCAGTGACTTCAAATAGTTTCTCCAAGTCCATGACTTATTTTTTTATTCTCTTAAAGGTGTATTTCTAAGAGTAGATGTAAAATTCCAAAGAAGGCCCAATTTATCAGATTTTTATTTTATTGTTCATGTACTTAGCGTTGTACATAAGGACTGTTTTTCTAACACAACATGGTATTTCCTGCATTTTTCTGGTTTATAATGTTAGGTTTTTCATGTTGGTCGATAGCTCGTTTTTGGTAAATTTTTTCTACATTTCTATTGGAGCATTATAGTTGTACATAATGATGGAATTTGTTGTTAAATATTCATGTATGCACAAAATTTAACAATATAATTTAGCTAATAGCATTCCCCAGTATTTATTCTTTCCTTCCCCTCCTCCCTCTCCCTGATCCCTTTCCTCTACTCTAATGATTTCCCTTTGATTTTCAGGAAATCCAAACCCCGCCTGTCTTTTTCTTTTTTCTCTCCAGTTTCCCCACATGAGAGAAAACATATGACCTTTAACCTTCTGAGTTTGGCTTATTTCACATAACATAATGATCTCAAGTTCCATTTATCTTCCTGCAAATGGCACAATTCTTTTTCTTTATGAAAACTGAATAAAACTATACACTACACTTTCTTTATCCATTCATCCATTGATGGACACTTAGGCTGTACTGAGTTGGCTTGTGAATTGTGCTGCTATAAAAAGAATTATGCATGTATCACTACATACATCATGATAACTTTAATTCTTTAGGGTAAATACTGAGAAGTGGTACAGCTAGGTAATGTGACCATTCCATCCCCAGTATTTTGATGAACCTCCCTACTGATTTCCATAGTGGTTCTACTAATTTACAATCCCTCCAACAGTTTAAAAGTGTTCCTTTTTCTCCACATCCTCTCCAGCATTTGTTACTGCTTGTATTCTTGATGACTGTCATTTTGATTGGTGTGAGATAAAATCCCAGTGTAGTTTTGTATTTCCAGTTCCCTAATTGCGAATGACTTTGAACATTTTTCAGATATTTGCTGGTCATTTGTATTTCTACTTTTGAGAAGTCTCTGTTTAATTCATTTATTAATGAATTAATTAATTAAACAGTCATTCTGTTTAAACCATTTATTAATTGGTTTATTTGATTTTTTTGGTGTAAAGTTTTTTGAGATCTTTATATATTCTAGATATTAACCCTCTATCAGAAAAGTAGCTAACAAAGATGTCCTCCCATTGGTGGGTTCTCTCTTCACATCGTTGCTTCTTTTGCTGTGCAGAAGATTTTTAACCTAATGCCATTTCATCTATTAACTCTTGGTATTATCTTCTGAACTTTAGGGTTCTATTGAGAAAGCCATTGCCTGTTTCTATATGCTGGAGTATTGATACTATGTATTTTTCTGGAAGTTTCATAGTTTCCGGTCTAGTTCTTATCTCTTTGATCCATTTTGAGTTGATTTTATGCAGGGTGAGAGATAAAGGTCTAGTCTCATTCTTCTACATATGGATGACCAGTTTTCCTAACACCATTTGTTAATAATGTTGTCTTTTCTCCAATGCATGTTTTTGGCACCTTGGTTAAGGATCAAATGACTGTAAATGTGTGGTTTGTATCTGTCTTTTATTCTGTACCACCAGTCTATGTATGTTTGTAAGCCAGTACTATGCAGTTTTTGTTGCTATAACTATGCAGTATAATTTGAGGTCAGGTATTAAAATGCCTCTAGCATTGCTTTTGCTGACTTAGTATTACTTTGGCTATTTTCAGTTAATTTTTGTAAGTGATATGACCTTTGCTTTTGTAATAGAAGCTGGAAAAATGGAGTTTTGTTAGCTGCATATATTTTATATTTTTAAAAAATGAGAGTTCATTAGTTATAAAAAAGAAAGAAAGAATGAATGAAAAACAAAGAAGGATATTCTTCTGTTGGCAACTTGAAATCTGACACAGAACATAAATACCATAACAAAAACAGTTGAGATGTAGTTGAATGTGACTTGGAATTGGTTCTAAGGAATGCTAAGAAGATAATTGAAGGCTATGTTTTTGTTATTACCCTTACACTCTATCTGAAGTTTTTCAACTATAATCATGTATTATTATTAAAATAATTAATGGCTATATTTTTCCTTAATATATAAAACAATGCATTCATGACAAGTGAAGGATAAATAGCATCACAGAAAGAAATACAAAGTAAGTTTAACAAATAACACAAACTTAGTCAGTAGAAAGTATGTTGACACTCTGAATCTAGAAGAACATAAGCCTCAGTCAGCAGTCAATATGATATTCTCTTTGTAAATGATAGCTTGAAGTTCCAGGGATATAGCACAGTGGTAGAGCATTTAACTAGCATGTGCATGCCCTGGATTCAGGCCCTGGTTCAATCCCCAGGACCATAGAAAATAAATAAATAAATAACTTGATTTTCACAAAATATATCTACCACCTTATGTAGTATTTCTAAATTGGGAGTTTCTTGTTTTTAGTTTGTTAGTACTTAATTTGTACATTTGGTTCTGTTTTAATTGATATAAGAGCCATAACCATAAAGAATTCATAACTAGGGGCTGGAACGGTGGCTCAGCGTTATCACAATTGCCTGACACGCGTGAAGACCTGGGTTCAAACCTCCGCACTACGTACACAACTAAGTGTTGGAGCAATGAAAACCAGATGAAAAACTAAATAAAATTGATTCTTTCTCTCTTTCCCTCTGTCTTTAAAAAAAGAATTCATAACTAGTTTTATCTTTGTACATTTTTAACATTATGAGAATGATTTAAATCAACACTAGAATTCTAAGCTAAGTTTTTCTTAAAAGGAATATGTGTATTATTTATGCTTGAGAATCATGGTCCTATAATTATTGCCTTCATGGGGGGCAATTCCTTCTCATTTAATTAAACATTATTTCTACTCATGTTATTTATAGTCATAATCACTATTTCTTATAACAATGTGTAGTGTAGAAGAAGTTTGGTTAAAAATAAATACGGATATACTCTTTGTGGTCATGCCACTTTGCGCGTCTCTCTCTCTCTCCCTCTCTCTCTCTCTCTCTCTCTATATATATATATATATATATATATATTCTCATCTGGAAATTGAACATAACTGTATCTACTTCAAGTACTTATGGAGGTGAAAGCACGGAGCTCACAGCAGAGGCTTGATAAATAAGTGTTAATTCACAGAAGATGGAATTATTACCCTTACATATAAAAATCCTGACATAAAACGCATTTCATAGATTAAAGTTGATAACCCTTGGTCAACATGAAAATGGGATGCTCTCAAATGCATTTACATCTCTTCACTTCATCTCAGAGTGAAGCAGTGCTAGGTTCAACTACTTCTAGTTTTCCTCTTCAATAGTTCTCAAATCTATTAAATTATAAGTACTTTTACTTTGTTCTGTCATTTTTAAATCAGTATAAGCAAATTTCACTCCATATTATTACACTGGAAACCTACTAGAAATGAGACTTCAAATTTGACCCAGAAACCAGCTATTCTAAAACTCTATTATCTCCTATTTTACATAGATCCCATGAAAATGCCACCAATGACATAGCATAAATAAGGGGAACAATGGGAAAAAGGAGCTAAGAGAAACTTAGAGCTGTTCTTTCTAGGCAAGAGAAAAAACATATTTAATGTGGAAGTTCTTTAGAAACTATTGACCATGAAGGCTATTGCCTTCTGTAACACAAAATATCTCAGCCCTAAGAATCATTACTGACACCTTCAAAATAATTATCCAGTATCCCTGCATAGCATCTTACACTTTAATTATGATAATTTATGCAAATCATTTTCCCATGCATAAATTGTCCATAAGTTTATAGAAAACTGAACAATTAGCCCAGTGCAGCTCCAGGATTAAAACTCATTCTTCCACTTCACAGCAACCTAGCATATGAGGTCAAATATGCATAGTCTATAACTCCCCACACAAAGAAGCTCAAGAGAGCAATTCCAATAAAGAATTAAAAATACCGCCTTGGCAATAAGCACTTCCTATACCTTCAAAAAGATGAAGAGACTAGCAATTAAAGTTTACTAATCAGACTTGGCATGTTTTAGTGAGCAATGGAGATATTCAAATTTATAAGATGCATTGCTCAGACATTACAACAGAAGAAAAGCAGAATCAGGAGGGGAAAAATGGATGAGATGCTCTCTCCAAATCTTAAAAACAAGAAGACTGTGGGTCCTAAAGATGTAGAAATCTGACATTACATAGAAGTGTTAAAGTGCTGCAGCCTGCCATGGAAGCATGCTTGCTAGTTAACAAGGGAGGAATAGTGGGTTTATTGGAAGTATTTGAAAGAGACACAATGCTAATAAAGGAGAGTTTATGAAACAGTTGCAACCCACAAAAAAGACTATGTAGATGGTTCCAACATAATCTTTTTTAATTTTTTTATTCATTTGACATAGTTTTACATATTGGAGGGAATCTTTATTACATATTCATGCATATATGGGTATTGACAAAGTAAGTTAAGGTCGATCCTAGCCCAGGGTCTCCTCCTTTGGACCACTCCACGTTCTCATGTCTCCCCTACTTTACCCCCATGCTGTCGATACAACTAAAGCCTGTACATGTGTATTAATTTTTTACTTTTCTGATCCTGTTTGTCTGCCTATGTGTCTTTGGGCTTCTCATGGGAGTCAAGGGTTCCCAGCTGCATTGATAACCCCCCTAATCCCTCCCTCCAGCTGCATTGATAACCCCCTTAATCCCTCCTGCCTCTCCCTGCTCCCCTTCCTTCTCCCCTCAGCTTCATAGTTATGATTCTCCCCGCTTATGTGAAAATTCACCTATCTTGAGTTTATTGTTGAGCTTAGCTAACTTTCTATCTGTCTTAGATTTTACTTTAGCTTCCACATATGAGAGAAATATTGCCCTTAAGTCTCTGAGTTTGGAATATTCCACTCAGCATAATTTCATCCATCTCCATCCATTTGGCAGCAAATGCCACGATATCATTCTAAAAGCTAAATAGAACTCCATTGTATATATACATACCACAGCTTTTTAATCCACTCGTGCTGTGAGGAGCATCTGGGTTGGTTCCAAAGTTTAGCTATTGTAAATTGAGCTGCTATAAACATTGATGCAGCTGTGTCTCTGTAGTATGCCAATTCTAGCTCTTTGGGGAACATACCCAGGAGTGGGATAACTGGGTCATAGGGTGATTGCAACCCTAGTTTTTTAAGGAGTCACCACACTGCTTTCCAGAGTGGTCATTACGAGCTTGCAGTCTCACTAACAGTGTGATAGTGTTCCTTTCTTCCCACTACCCCTCCAGCATTTGTTATGGCTCATATTAATTTTTGCCACTCTGACAGGAATGAGATAGAATCTCAGTGAAGTTTTTATTTGCATTTCTCTGATTATTAGTGACGTAGAACAGTTTCTCATTTATTTATGAGCTTTTCGGACTTCCTCCATTGAGAAGTTTCAATTTTTCCCTAGCCTATTTCTTGATTGGATAATTTGTGGTTTTGATGCTCAGTTTTTTGAGGTCTTTGTATATTCTGGATATTAGCCCTCTGTCAGAGGTGTAGGAGGCAAAGATTTTCTCCCATTCTGTAGGTTCTCTCTTGACACTCTTGACTAATTCTTTAGCTGTACAGAAGCTTTTCAGTTTAACGACATCCCACTCATTTATTCTTGGCTTTAATTCTTGCACTATGGGAGTCTTGTTAAGGAAGGTGGTACTGATCCTTCTTTTTCTTCTAGCAATTGTATAGTTGCTGTTTTAATTTTTAATTCATTGATCCATTTCAATTTGATTCTCATGCAGGGTGACACATAAGGATCTAATTTCAGTGGTCTAATATTGCTATCCAGTCACCCAGCACCATTTGTTGAACAGGCTGTCTTTCCTCTACATTATATTTTTGCCCCCTTTGTTAAATATTAGATTGCTAAAGATTAGTGGGTTTGTCTCGGTATCTTCTAGTCTGTTCCATTGGTCTACATGTCTTTTTTAATACCAATACCATGCTGTTTTGTTATGATAGCCAAGTAATATAATTTCAGGTCAGGTATTATGACACCTCCTGCTTTCTCTTTCTTACTTAGTAATGTTTTGGCTGTTCTGGGTCTTCTGTTATTCCAAATTTGAGAATTGCTTTTTCTATATCTGTGAAAAATGTCATTGGTATTTTGATGGGGATTACATTGAATCTATACAGGGCTTTTTCCAGAATGGCCATTTTAATTATACTGATTCTACCCAACCAAGAACAAGGAATGTTTTTCCATCTATTCAGGTCTTTTTTAAAAAAAATTTATTACTGCACTATAGTTGTACATAATGGTGGGATTTGTTGTTATATATTCCTAGATACACACAATACAACAATATAATTTGATCAATATCTCCACTCCCCCTCTACCTCTACCTCCCTCCTACCATTTCCTGATCCCTTGCCTTTCTTCTGGGTCCTATATTTTTCCACAAAAATACCCAAATGCAGTGTCATAATTCTTATACTTATGAATAACATTTTTATATACATAACTGTAGTATATACAATGATATAAATGCTTGGAATGTAACTTGCTTTATCTCAGTTCCAACATTTCCCCTTCTCCTCCCTTCCTATCATCCCTTGTTATTCTTTGCTATGTACTGACAATAGGATTAAACATTTACATTTTTGCAAAGGCATGCAGTGTACCTTGTTCAAATATCTTATGCAGTATCTCACAACTGTATGTCATAAATATTAACAAATTGCATTTTTGTTCTATGGTTCTAATCCATGAGTTTACCTACCTTTCCCCCAAGCCTGGGTCTTCTATAATTTCTTTTTTAAATGTTTGATATTCTCTTTGTAGAGATCCTTAATATCCCTTGTTAGATTCATGCTCAAATATTTTATTCTTTTTGAGGTTATTGTGAATGGGACAGATTTCTTGATTTCTTCTTCAGTGAAATTGTTGGAATGTAGGAAAACTATTGATTTATGAGTGTTGATCTTATAACCACTTTATTAAATTCATTTATAAGCTCTAGAAGTCTTCTAATTGAGCTTATTGGGCCTTCTAGGTATAGGATTATGTCATCAGAAAAATAGAGATAGCTTGACTTCCTTTTTTCCTATTCAAATTCCTTTGATTTCCTCCTCTTGTCTGATAGTTCTGGCTAGGGTTTCAAGAACTATATTGAATAAGAGTGGTGAGAGTGGACATCCTTGTCTTGTTCCTGAATTCAGTGGGAATGCTTTCGGTCCTTCTCTATTAACCATATGTTGGTTATGGGTTTGTTATAAATGGCTCTTACAAAATTAAAGTATCTTCCTTTGATTCCTATCTTCTCCATCGTTTTAAGCATAAATGGGTATTGAATTTTGTCGAAGGGGTTTTCTGCATCAATTGAGATGATCGTATGATTCTTATCTTTAATTATGTTTAGTGATGAATTACATTTATTGATTTGAATATGTTAAACCAGCCTTGCATTCCCAGAATGAAGCCCATTTGATCATGAAGCATTTTTTTATGTGTTTTTGGATGTGGTTTGCTGGGTTTTTATTGAGGATTTTTGCGTCTATGTTCATCAGGGAAATTAATCTGAAGTTTTCTTTTCTTGATATGTCTTTGTTGGGTTTTGGCATCAGGGTTATATTTGCTTCATGAAAAGTATTTGGAAAGATTCCAACCCTCTCGATTTCATGCAATAGCTTACAGAGGAGCAGTGTTAATTGTTCTGTAAAGGTTTGGTAGAACTCTACTGAGAATCCATCACATCTTGGACTTTTCTTTTTTGGAAGGCCTTTGATTGCAGTTTCAGTATCACTACCTGAGATTGGTTGGTTTAGATTTTAATGTCCTCCCATGTTAATTTGGGAATGTTGTATGTGGCTAAATATTTTTCCATTTCTTCCAGATTATCAAACTTAGAAGAGTATATCTTTAACTTCACACTAGAGAAAAGGGATATATAAATTTGAATATCATGAGCCTGTTATAGGAGAATCTCAGGGAATCTTTCACAAAGAAATGAGGCACCTGGAAGCAGCATGAATCAATCATGTCCTTCTCATGGAAAACATAAAATAATAACACAATAAGGTGTTATCAACTCTTCATTGGCCAGGTTTATCAAGGTAAGAGAAGATTGTTATTTCATATTTCTGTGGGTCCATCTTTTCTTCTGAATATACAGAAAAATGGCTGGGAAGGCTTTCTTCTCCTAGCACAGATCCTGATAGGTTGTCTCCACAGAGACCTGCCTTCAGAGTGCAGAAACTCTTGGGATTCACACCACATAGCCTGAGCCAGACATCAGCCCTAGAATCCAAAGCTGCTCGTATAATTGAAGAATTCCATATAGTCGTTTGGTGTCACTTGGCATTGTACTTTCTAGAGAATTTAAAGAGGGCACAGCCCTTGAATAAGCGTCTTCTTTTGTTTCTCATCAATGTTTGCTGAACTGCCATTTAAATAATCAAAATGCTGACATATTTGTAAAGGCATACAGTATAGTTTATTAATTATATTGTCAAATATATCTAAAAAGAACAAGGGGTGATAGGAATGGAGGTGGAGGGGAAATGTTGGGACTGAGTTAAAACAAGGTACACTCTAAGCATTTATAACTATGTAACTGTATATAATATTGTCACGTATATAAAAATGTTATTCATAGGTATAAGAATTTTGTCACTATACTTGAGTATTTTAGGAAAAATACATGACCCAGAAAAAGAAGCAAGGAACTGGGGGATGAGAGGAGGAAGTTTGGGGAATCCTACTGGGGGATACTGATCAAATTGTATTACTGTATTGTGTACATCTATGAATATGTGACAATAAATCCCATCATTATGTGCAACTATAATGCATCAATAAAAAATAAGAAATAAAAAGACAATATGAGAAAAAATTTTAAATAATAAAAACATACTTTTCTCAGAACAGATAATCTTAAATTTGGTCATTCCCACAAGATTCAGTACTGTAGTAAAGAGCAGAATAGAGGAGATACCTTTCCTAATAGATGTGTTCAATTTGGGACCTACAAAGCACACCATAATTTGAGTGGAAAGCGAGTAAGCAGAGAGAAAAATATAACTCAAGCCCAGGAGAGAGACTGGGGGACAAATTATAGAGAAATCATTACATTACATGGAAGGCTATTGCTAAAATTGGAATATATAGTAATTCTAATTTAAGTTTCTTATTCTATAGAGAGAAAACTGAACAGCCAAGAGGTTGTTGTTATATTTATTACTCTAGTAATTTTCCAAAGTGTGTTGTTCAGTGTTCCACAGCAAGTAGAACTGATAGACATGCACATACCACATACATATAAGCACATATTACATACCAATATATATGCATATGTGATATGTAGTACATACACATATGTATCAGTAAGTATACATATATAAATATATATATATATATATATATATATATATATATATATATATAGATAGATAGTAAGGAATTGGCTCATGTGATTGTGGAGGCTGAAAATAATCCAATGAGCAAACTGGAGACCCAGGAGTCAATTATGTCATACAATGAGGGAATAAAAGAAATATGTACCTACATTACCTATCTATGTCTATCTAACTCTGTATACTACACAGAGAGAGAGTCAGGATCATATTAGAACACGGAGGAAATACTCATGACTTTCACAGTCTTCATTTCTTAAAATCTCGTGTGGTTGTACTTACCCATAACGACTTTCTTCTACCACCCTTTCAACATTCCCTTTGCCTTCAGCAAGGACCTCGGGTTGTCAAAGTTCTGTACCTGACTGAGTTACCCAGGCTTTCATTATTGAAGGAAGGAGGCCTTAGTAGTTCTGCCTGGAATGTGCTGCTGTAGTTTTCCATTGACCTTAATCACAGGGTATAGTAATACTAATAGATACCCTAAAGGATAGCTTATATTCCAGACATGAAATTTCTCACCCCCATTATGGAATAGCAGTCCAATTTCCCCTTTCAGTCAGAATCAAGACAGCACAGTAACTCTCTTTGTTTGTTGGTTCAGAGGCATGAGAATCACAAGTTGGCCAGACAATAATCTTAACATCCAATTCATACAGAAACAACACTTACATGCCATTCTGCCCTTTGTTCTTGTTTTATCTTTGCAAAATGTCATGGAGGAGATTTCCTATTACTGTTAAACATAAAGATGCTTAACTTTTCGCTGTGGGCTGATGAAAATATAGATTTAACGAAACTCTTGTTATAATGAATATTCTTATATGTAAATTATTTTATACATATGCTGGCATATCTGTAGTATCCATTATACATGATATATATTAAAGAAGTGAAATTGCTTGGTCAAAAATTGCATTTATTTTTGTGAGAGATGTTTAATTGCTCTCAGTAATGGTTCTACCAATTTACTTTTCCATAAACAATGGAAAGTATGTTTTCCCAAACAATGGCCAACACAGTTTGGAATCAAGCATTCCAGTCTTTCCTACTCTCATATTTTTTAAGTGTTATCATATTGTAATTTTGACTTGTATTTATCTTATTAAGACAGAACTTGAGCATCATAAAAAATGTTTAAAAGATATTTGTATTTCCTTTGATGTGAACTATTTGAATGTACCACTTGTCAAACTTAGGGATAAAAGTCTACTGTAATGCTTTGTAAATTAAGGAAATTAACCCTTTTTTTTAAGAGAGAGGGACAGAGAGAGAGAGAGAGAGAGAGAGAAACAATTTTTTTTAATTTAGTTTTTCATGTGGCTTTTGTTGCTCGCATACTCGCGCATGCGGGGCAAGCACTGTAACTGCTGAGCTACAGTAACTGCTGAGCCACCGCTCCAGCCCTGGAAATTAGCACTTTTGATGTATGAAATATTTTTAAATTCAGATATCTCTTTAACGCAATATTTTAAAAGTTGCTAAGTGGTAATGCCAGAAGCAGATATTTAAAATTTTCTTTTCTTTTCAGTGAATGAACCAAATATAGTCATGGGCACAGGAGGAATCTGATGGGAGTATGGAAAGAGTCAAGTGACCACATTTCCAGGAAATCATACTGTACAGGGAATAAGCCCATTCTTCTTTCTCCAGAACAATTTTATCTGGGAACAAAATTCTACATTGCTCACTTCATAACAAAAATCAGTTGGAAAATATCTCTTCTTAAACTGAGGATTTAGGGATCCATATTACAGAGAAATCACCAAGACCATAGGCTCTCTAACCAGATTGCTTGAGAAACCTGACTTAATCTAACCTAGCAAACATGGTTAAGATCACCAGCAATAAATCATGCTATTATCATGTACATACTGATGTGATAAAATGAGATGGCAATTCACCTCTGTGCTATTCTTTCCCATATCCATAACTCCTGCCTAATAATTGAAGAACTTCTCAAAAATTCCAATTTAGAGACAATCTGCAAAACATCTGAATGCTACTCTTCAAAAGTCCCACAGTTGTGAAAAATCAGGAAGAATAGGAAACTATCATATATCAGAGGTGCCTAACAAAGCAGGGCAACTAAATTCAGCATGGGGATTTTATCCTGAAAAAGAAAAAGGCTGTAAGCAGAACAACAGTAAATTCTGAATACAATATACATTTCACTTAACAATTTTATATCCTTTTAGAATTTTTTGATCCATACTATTTTGTAATATGCTTTTTCAATAATTAATATTATATAAATATCCATGTCTATAACATCTTTTTCATAATTTTACTGGAGTAGAACTTTATATTGTACATTATTACATGCGTTGTATCAGAATTTATCTAGCCAGTCTTTACCATGGGACATGTAGCTTGTATTTGTCAATAATGTATAATGAAAAAACTTACTGTGCAGCATTTTTGTACAATTTTAATTATCCCTTTAGGATAAATTCTTTTAAGGAACCTTTCTAAGATTAAGCACATTTCTAAAGCTATAGCTAAGTGCTGCCAAATTGTCATTCTGAACACTTCAGTGGTTCTCATTTTCTTTAATAAAAATGGGTATCATTCTGATTTATGGTTTTATCGAAGTAGTAGATCCAAAAATGCTTTCAATTTTTATATCTGTGATCACTAATGAAGACACTTTTCATTGACTATAGTGACTTTGACTTCTCAAAAACTTGTGCTTTGTGAAGCAATCCCTATAGTTAAGGAAATCCATCCTCTTAGATAGTCATCTTTTTCTGTGTATGGTAAGTGCACATAAAATCTAATCTCTCAGAAAATTTCCAGTAGATAATACAATATTATTAACTATCATTCTCATTGTGTGCATTAGATTTCTAGACTTTTTAATTCAGCTTTTATTCTCTCTTCTGAACATTTTCCAACTCCTGCTTTCAAAATTATTACAACTTTCATGTCAGTGTACATGAAAGGTACCTCAGAGAAATCCCTACTGTATCTCTAAAAGAAATAGGAGGCACATTTCTAAGTTTCCTTAAATTGTGACATAAGATGTTTCACAGAAAATTCTGACAAGACGCATCTAACTCAGCAAAAAGATGCATCTGCAATCCAACCTCATTTATCATTGAACACTTGGAAGCACAGGCAATTATTTTTAAAGATAAATCAAGATTCTTTGTGAAGAAAAAAACACATTATTTTACAGATTGAATTGTAAATGTTTTGTGGAAAAGATATATTTAGGCTGTAAGGTGACCTCTGGAAGGCACATTTGCCCTATCAAATGGCTTCTCATGGTGAAGTAGGTGTGATCTGCTTCTGAACTGAATATAGCAACACTTCAAGGCATGAATTTTAGCAAAAACCTTTCCGTTGCAACGTAGCAAACAGGCTCTGAGCCTTACATCATGTATCTTGCCAAGCTGAAGAATACTGCAGAACAAACCAAATTTCTTTCAATTTCTACATTGGGGTCATTTCCATTCCCACCTCTTGAAAATTTCAGGTGGTACATGATTAGGCATATAGGTTACCTGGCCCAAATAAGATGCCAAGACTTTATTGGAGGCTTTGTGATAATATTTTTTAATGCTCAACTATTGTTTATCACATTTTCCTTTTTTTAAATTGAGGTATATTTGACAAAAGATTGCATATATTTAAGATATACAATTTGACAATTTGGTATATGTACACATAACAAAATAATCACCCCAAAGTTGTTAAAGTGTATATCATCTCAGATAATTACTAGTTTCCTCTGTGTGTGTGTGTCTGAGCATGCACATAATGAGAATACTTAACATCAACTCTGTGAGCAAATTTCAAGTAAACAATTGAAATGTTGTTAATTATACATTGCTGTACACTAGATCTCCAGAACTTAGTCACCATTCATAATTGAAACCTTTGCACTTCATGACCAACATCTGCCCATTCTCCCTCCTGACAACCCCTGGCAATCGCCATTCCATTCCCTGTTTCTGTAAGTTAGACTTTTCTTATTTCACAGATAAATTAGATCAGCAATATTTATTTGTTTTCTGTATCTGACTTATTTTGCTTAACACTATGTCCTCCATGTTCACCCATACTGTCACAAAAAGCAGAGTTTTCTTTTTATGGCTAAATAATGTTTCTCTGTGTGTATGTGCACGCACACACATATAGACAGACAGGTATTACGTTTTCTTTATCCATTCATCATGAGTGAAAATTTAAGTTGTTTCCATGTCTTGGATGATTTTGCAATGAACATGGAAGTATAATACTCTTCATATACTAATTCCATTTCCTTTGAATAAGTATTCAGAAGTGGGAATGCAGGATCATAGGATGTCTCTTTTTAGAGCTTTTTGAGATAACACCATTCTGTTTTCCATAATGGCTTTAACAACTTATATTTCTACCAGTAGTGTATAAAAGTTCTTGTTTTTTCTACATCATCAACAACAATTACTATCTTTAAACTTTCTGATAATAGCTGTTCTAACACAGAGAGGTATTAGATGTTAGAAGTATTGTGGTTTTCGAGCTACCCATTTAACGCATGAGTTCTTCTGGGGGAAACTGCAACAGGTGAAACCCAAGGTGGTTTATCTATGCTTTGTCATTACCCCTGGATAACAAAGTTTATATACATTGATTGCTACTATGTTGATAATGTTTCCCCCTCAACTGTATCTCTATATACTTCTAATAAAAAAAAGAAGTATTGTGGTTTTGATTTGCATTTCCATCATGATTGATGATTTTTGAACAACTTTTCACACATCTGTTGACCATAGGTATGACTTTTTTTTAAATAATATTTTTAGGTCATTAGCTAATTGTATAAAATGGATTTTCTTATTTTTTCTTTGTTATAGAGTTGTAAGAATCAATAATTAGAAATCACCCAGCAGGATTGTAACAGTGGCTCAGCGGTACAGTGTTAGCTTGGCATGCATGAGGACCAGGGTTTGAACCCTAGCATCACATACACAATTAAGTGTCAGGAAAACAAAACCAGATGAAAAATAAATAAAATAGATTCTCTCTTTACCTCACTCATTCTCTCTCTCTCTCTCTCTCTCTCTCTCAAGAAAGGAAGGAAGAAAGAAATAGCCCAACCAAGAAAAGTTCAGGACCTAATGGTTTCATGAATGACTTCTAAGAGATATTCAAAGGAATTTATTCTGATCATTTTTAAACTCCTCCAAAAAAAATAGAAAAGGAACCACTTCCTAGCTCATTTTCTCAGGTCAGCATTTTGTTGATAGCAAAACCAGGCAAAGTCACTATGAAAAAAGAAAGTACAGGACAATTTCCTTATGAGAAATCCTGAATAAAAGGCTAGCAAACCGAATTCAAGCAATACTTTCAAAGGAGCATGCCTCCATGACCAAATGGGATCTAATGGGCTCTAACCCAGGGTCAGAAGGATGCATCAACATACAAAGGACAATACAGAGTAGGTTAACAAAATAAAAGAAAAAACTGAAAGATCATCTCAACATCTGTACAAAGGCTGTCAGAATTAATTTTTATCAGCCACTGACCTGTTGAAAGCAATCTTATACTACAGAATGTTACTTTGAAACCTTGCTTATAATGTATCTGGCCTCAAATGAAAGTGAGCTATTTTATGCAATGATCAAAGTTGATTCAATCCTGGCTTTTATTTGTTCTGTAATGAGATGCTGGTCATATTGTTTTATTATAATAATAGAATATTACCATTACATATTTTATTATAAATAAATTTATTATATAATACATATATATATATATATAGTTATTCATAAGGATATACTATAGCTGCTGCATAGACTGAAATCCAGGAAAACTGATGAGTCAATAACCAGTGACACTTCAATTGAAGGCAAGAATATGTCCTGCTGCCATTGCCAGGATGGAGTGGTGGCTAGAGGAGGGAAGAAGGTCCTCCACACTTTTAATCATTTTTTTAAATGCCATGGTCTCTCAAATCATTATAAAATCTAAGTGCAGGGTAGTTAAACTTAAGGGTAGCTAACTAAAGGGCATTTACTTATAACGCTTCCCACCAGATTATACCTCTGGAGCACCCACCTATTCAGAAGTGGTAGGGTTTCTCCTGACCTTAGCCAGAGACCATCCACTATACGTCCATAAGCAACTCAAGAAGCCCAGGGAACAACTCAACAGCTACTATTTATACAATACATTTAAACAATATAGGAGATTTTCATATTTCCATCAGATTTCTAATAACTAGGAACACAGTTGTCCAAGAAGTCTCTAAAATTAATGAGCTATAAGGAATCATTTAAAATTATTAAAATGTATCACCTGCTGCATAAGCCTTAATTCAACTAGCAGTTTCTCTAATCATCTTCAGAATTTTTTAGGGTTCTTGGCACAGAGTAAGGTTAGAAGACTTTATTGGGTGCCATGGCTCAAACACTAGCCAAGACATTTACCATATTTTCTAAAGTTCAATTCCTTGTCCAGGAAAGAGACAGAGAGAGAAAGAGAGAGAGAGAGAGAGAGAGAGAGAAAGAAAGAAAGAAAGAAAGAAAGAAAGAAAGAAAGAAAGAAAGAAAGAAAATAATAAATACCTGGGCTTGACGGTTCCCAAGTTCTTTTTGCTCTAAAGTTATATGAATGTATAAATCTATATTTACAGTCATTTCCATGTCAGTTTTTCCTTTCAAAACAAATAAATAAACACAACAAAAACAGAACACAGTCCTTGCTCAATTTCAGAATTTTGAGCTGTTATTAATTTAGAATGTATCTGTCCTCTACTAGGATGCTTGCAAAGTACAAATACTATTTTCTTCATTAAAGAAAACAGAGGTTACACAATGCCAACAATGATGCAATAAAGGAAGTTAACTTTCCATAAATAATGGGAAATTTTACCTCCAAAGGCCCCAATTTCTAGTACACTTGTGTTGAATTAAAATGCAGGGTTTTTCGTTATGATGTGTAGAACGTCAAGGTGCTAATTAAGTAGAATGCTCAGAACATGGCCAATCATGAAGCCTGCTCAACACTTCTGTCTTCCGTTTACCAGCACCTTTGGACAGTGGTGAACTGAACAACCAAATGGACAGTTTCTCTTATTATCACCAAGAAATGTTTGCAAAGGGACATTTGTGATGAATGCAGCATTTAATAAATGTACACATTTCACCACTGACATTTCACAATTGAGTCTTCAAAGACCCAATAAATCTACAATTTTGTGTATCCAACTCCCAAAGTTTATTTATGATTAAAATTATTTTATCAAATTTAAAAATGTGCAAACTCTTACAATGCAATTATTTTTTTGGAAGTGTTCAACCTTGAGAAAAACAACAACTGAAAAGGCAGTTTGCAATTATTTCAATCACTGAGCTGAACAGAGAACTCTAAAGTTCGCATGTGGTTGTGACTGTACACAATATTAGGGTGCAACATGTAAAACTGCAATATCTACCCATCTACGAGCTATGAGTTATCTTTTATCATGATTCTTTTTCCCTCCATGAAGGAAAACATAAAAGTCAATCTTGGAAATTCTGAACAGCAAATATATTTAGTTATGTCAGCATGTGAATGAGTAGACAAATCTGTAAAATCATTCCATGTACCACTACAAATTTATTTCCTTAATCACCTTGATTTGACCATTAGAGCCACACTGAGCTCAAGTGGCAAGCAGTTAAAGACACGAAATTAACAATAGATTTTGTTAAGGCTATAATTTCTGGTTTTTTATACATAATGTGTTCCAAACTGTGTGCATTTCCAAATATATTTTTCTAACTCATCATCTTCTTGCTGAAAACGTACATTTTACAGACAATTACTTGCAAACTATATCACCAAGAAGATTGAAAGCTAATATGCTGGGCTGGAGCAGTGGCTCCGCGGTTATGGCGCTTGCCCAGCATGCTCAAGTACACAAGTTCAAACCTCAGCACCTACGTACACAACTGTGTCTGAGCAACGAAGGCCATGTGAAACACTCAATACAAATTGATTGTCTCTCTCGCTCTTTCACTGTCCTTCTCTCTTTAAAAAAAAAAAACAACTAATATCCTTTCCACAACAAGTAAAATAACAATCAATCAATATGACCACATTCTTTATACAACCCTTAAAACTGGTTTAAGTCAAATCACTCAAACAGCTGTTCAAGTACACTTTTACACTCATAATTCGGGGGTTCATTATTTATTCTATATGAATATACATAAATATATATACATACTTGTATATATGTGCCTGTTTTCTAACAAAGTTGATTCTGTACTTTAATAAATTATTTTTGTTCTAAGAGCCTTACTTTCTGTGTTAACTCTCATAGTGACCTTAAAAGCACCACATTATCTATTTGCTTTTCTGACAACATATTTTTTCTTATTTTATTGTTCTTAGTCTATCGTTTTTCTTTTTTGTTGCAATTTCTGTAGAATTTACTTAAAAGTGTGCATACTTAGCATTTAAATATCACAAAGAGAATCAAGAGGTAGTGAATAGTTTTCTGCACAGCAGAACTGTGTTAATAACAAATACATTAAACAAATACTGGGTTTGCCCTCAATATTTTTTCATACAAGTAATATCAAGTTTAAACTAATTTAGCAAATCAAATACAGCTCAAATTATAATAAAATTCTAAATGTAAGTATATGCTGTACTTTTTGGAGTCATTTTAATTTTTTTCCAAAAATATCTCTGGGGTTTTGATTAGAATGATACAAAATCTTAATAACTACAACAAAAAACAAAACTCGTGTAATTAAAAAGTCCCTTCAAGCACTTTAAAATGTAAATATTTAAAGTTTCATAACTTTCTTCACACGTTCTTGTAAAGCTTCATCTGGATATTGTTACATTTATTGCTATTGGTAAGTGTGATGTTGTACCATGTTTTCTAATTTATCATTATTATTAATAAAACTTTACCATTTTAGTACATGTGCTAGATTAAAAGCCTGAGAGTAATCATCCTATTATGGTGTTAAAAGGCTAAATGTGGAATATATTATTAGTCTACTTTACAAATAATGAAATAAGACTAAAAGAATTGAATATCATAAAACTAAGATTGGCAAATTCAGCTTCTAGTCATCTTTGACTTTGCTTAGCAATTTCACAAAAGATAATGTGTTGAATGATAAATGCCAGAAGGGATAAAACCCAGGGCTGGATATGTAGCCAATATGTTGAAGAATTTCACATTTATGCAAAAATTCTTTGATGGGATATCATTTGCTGTCAAATCTGTTAGTTTCCTTTAGCCACATGAACAAGCCATGTAGACAAGACAGATTCCTGATAATATGTATACATATCAAAATTTATGACATAGAAAACTGAAATATCTTAAACATTATTTATATAATAAAAATCTAGGATTTTCTCCTGAAATGAAGGCTGTATTTTCAAACAAAACCTCCAGTTCTTCAAACTCTGCTGCTCTTTTGAACCTGGGAGCATCCGCCTGTTCTCTGTCATCAGTTCAGTCCCTGACTGAGTCTGAATTTCTGCACGCTGAAAATCAACAACGTTCTCAATTTTGCTGTGGTTACCAGTTTCGTGAGTATGCATGCCTTGGCAGAACAGTGTTGGACCATACAAGCTAATGATTTTAGACTCCCAAAACCTTACCATTAAGATCTTGTGTTGGAGAAAGCAGATGAGTAAAGGGTTATTGTCCATGTGGACTATAGAAAATCAAACAAACCCCCGCACTTTGATTAGTTTCTTCCAAATAACTCATACACTAACCACGGCTGAAAATGTATAGAATAAAATAAAAAGAAGAGGGAGGAGAGGAAGGAAATTCACATTATGATTTGTTTCTATCACAGTTTAAAAGAGCCTGATTGCAGATTTCATAACCTTTTCAGATGAATAAATCAGCAGAAGCAGAACCTATTCTGCTTCTATTCTGCCCCTCTATTCTGTCTTGAATAAACTCTTGGAACGTTTTTATTCTTCTTTATTTGTTGCTTTTGTTTTGTATTGGTACCGAGAATCCATTCTAGCTAAACAATAGGTTTTAAGTACCAGGAGTTTCCCATGAATACATTGCCCACATTGCAATACACATATTTCCCATTTCTGCCTTTTTGATCTTTCTCAATAATGCAGCTCATCCAGAGAACAGACTGTGAAACAGTCATCAGATAAACAACGATCATTCCACGCCATTGGTAGATTGCCCGTGCATTGAGCAGCAATATGTATTTTGCAGGCCTGAAACTCAGATACCTTTCCTTTCCTTCAGTTGCATATAACACAAAAAGGCGCTCATTTTCCATTCAGAATAATGCTCTGCTCACTTGGAAGCTTTGTCCTGCTTTTCAGCATGAGCTAGCCTTTTAAAGGATAAAACAACTGTTTTAAATGGCACTTATTTTAGTTCTTCACTAGGCAAGTTACTGATGGTGGAAAAATATCACCATTCACATCAGACTTCAAAAAAAATTAAATAAAAAACAAACACTGTTTGGGATGCAGTTTTTCCTAAACCTTTTTCTCCCCCACAAAAGTTTAAGGAGAAATGGCACTTCACAGAATTCCCATTGCTTATGTGCTCAGGGTGCCATGGACCTATGTTGGTAGTTCAGGGAAGAAATGTATGAGTTGCTAGAAAACTTAACAATAGAGCAACAGTGGTGGAGTTGAAATCAGAATATTGGCAGGAAACTAATGAGTGTCAGCAGCTACAGAACAGAAGAGGAAATAGTTATGCAGAGATAAGTTATGTAGAGATAAGGGATTGTGATATCTCAAGTGTACAGTAGGTTTAGGAGAAATTCAATTTTGCCACAAAGAAATGAGAAACAAGAAATGAAAAGCAAAACACTGTTCTTTTTCCTGCTTGAGTCTCCCATGGTCTTAAAATCTTGCTTTGCATCTTTTATCAAACTGTGACTTAGTTGAGTCTTATGCTTATAAACTACCTTTGCACTACTGGTACATTAAAATTTAAAACATTCATAAAGAGGACTGTAGTGGTGGCTCAGCAGTAGAGTGCTTGCCTGACACACATGAGGACCCAGGTTCAACCCCCAGCACAACTAAGTGTCAGAAAAACAAGCAAGCAAAAAACCAGATGAAAAATTAAATAAACTTGAATCTCTCTTTCTTTCTCTCTCTCTCTTTAAGAAAATTTTTAAAAGTACATAAAGAGTATTTTGCCTTAAGATCATTATTTTAAAATAGAAAAGTATCAAAATTCTCTGTTTAAAAAATTTGTATTAGGTGGCTGGAGCAGTGACTCAGCAGTTATGATGCTTGCCTGGCATGTGCAAGTACACAGGTTCAAACCCCAGCACCCACATACACAACTAAGTGTCAGAGCAACAAAAGCCATGTGAAAAACTCAATAAAATTGATTCTGTCTGTCTCTCTCTCTCTCTCTCTCACTGTCCTTCTCTCTTTAAAAAAATTTAAACGATTTAGATTTAATATCTATTAAAAGGAAGAACTGACATAATTGTTTCTAGCAATCTCACTTCTAGGAAATTATTCTTAAAGTATTTTAGCATATGTGCAAAGTGATTTAATACAAAGATGATCATTGAAATTTCAGTTTCAATAGCAAAATAAGAAGACAGCAATCTAAATGTTGTTCAATAACGCACTGGTTAAATAACTAACTATGGTTCGACCACAAAGTATAATCTTATATATAGGCATTAAAACAAAGAAGCCGCACCATAAGTACCGATATGAAATTATGTCTAAGATAGTTTCAACAAAGCAGCTACATGAAGTATAAGCTCATAGTTTTTTCGAAGGATGTCCACATATATGGTATAAACCAAATTAATAACACTGGTTGCTCCTGGAGAAGGAAACAGTTTTGCTAATTTTTAATAACTTTAAAAGAATTATCCCCCTTTGTGGTCTCTTAGGTTTACCTAATTATATAGATAGAAAAGAAAAAACATTTAAAAATAGAATAATTTTATTGCAAAGAACATTTTTTAAAACTGAAAAGAGTATTTTGGTGTGCAAACAAAACTGGACTCAGACATCAGCTACATTTACTACCAAATAAATAACTTCTTTGCTCCACAATTTTCTTTTCTATTACAAAAATAAAAATTGGAGGTTGTAAAAACAGAAACTTCTTCATGTGAAATACTGAATATCAACCTGATGTAGCATCTGGATCCACAGCAATGCTCAGTGAACTCAATTTTTATTATTTTCTAAATGTTCATGCCTTCTCTAGATTCAGAATCATGGAATGCAGCAGTCCTAACAATCTATATTGCTGACATTCTGTTATGTGGATAAACAGGGTGGTAAAAACTAAACCAGCTAAAATATCTTGTGTTGATGGGCTAATTAGTTGTTAAGTTCACTTACAAGGCTTCCTAACAGGACTGGCAAATAAGTCCTCTCACCTACTGAGTACACCATAGTACCAAAGTAAGCTGTTGTTTCAAAGAATAAGGTTAAAACTTAAATAGTCTGTTTCAGAGTCATGCCAATAACATTTATATAATTTTTTACCACTTTAAGTTAGTTTAGAATGTAATTTATCACGCATGATTGTCTCATCTGGAGAAACTCCTTCTCTTCCTTATTCTGAGCATTTTTAAAGGAAATTAGAGCCTGGGGGGTGGAGTATGGGAGTTTATCTGGACTCATTATCCAAAAGGTGCTTTATTTTTCTCTTTCTGATTTTGATGAATGTGGCAGCTACATCTAGTTGAAAGTCTAGGGTTTATCTGAGATACATTTAGTGACCCAATTGATAGCATTTGATACCCATATGTCTCAAAATTGTGTTTGATGCTATAGGTATATAAATAGAAATCCAGCAGGGACCCTATAATTAAAAAGCTTGTAATTCATGTCAGAAGATATATTATGATTCTAAATAAACATAATGCAGACAGTAGTGGATAAAATGAGAGGAAGAAAATGTAGCACTCTGAGATATTACAGCAGTGTTATTCATAACAGCCACAAGAGAGCAACAACTCAGAAGTCCACTGATTAATGAATGAATAAACAAAATGTAGTAAATTCATAAAACATTACATTATTATTTTATTAACCCCTATTATTTTTACATACAATATTTGTCATCATCATATACTTTAATAATATATGAAATATTATTCAGCATTAAAAAAGGAATGAAATTCTGATACATGCTATAGCACAGATGAATCTTGAAGACACTATGCTAAATGAAATAGGGCAATCACAAAAGGGTAAATTCTATTTATATGAGGTACAAAGCTTATTCAGATACATAGAGACGAGTAGAATGGTGGTTACCAGAGACTAGGAATATGGGAAACAGACAGGTGTTGTTCAGTGGGTTTAGAACTTCAATGTGGGATGAGTAAAAATGTTCTAGAAATAGACAGTGGTGACAGGCACAGTAACAGGCACATACATAATTCACTGAATTGTGAAATTAAAAATCATTAAAATGGTAAGATTTACATGATTTATTTTATATGTTTTACCACAATAAAAACAGAACTGATAAATAGTTTGATTTGAATTCAAATTTTGCAATACTCAAGGTGTTGTGTAGGAAATAAGGATAAACCTACCCTTAGCCCAGGCATTTTACATTTACATTCTAAAACACATCCTGAAAAATGCACAGAAAAACTATAAATGTATCTGTATGTGTTAGACCAGAATTCTATTAAATTTTAAACGAATAAAAGTGGCGTGGAAAAAAAATAATATGCAGTTTTGTATGTGGATAAAGACATTGTGTGTGAAAAGACATTACTTGTTAAAAGAAATAAAATTATTTAACATAAACTCTCATATGATACAGCTGTGCTCCAAACAGCAATGCTGTCCTGACTAGCATACACACTAGTTTTCTTTGCTTATTGCGGTCTTAAAAGCAGTAGCCATAGTTCTTTTTATGAAGCATTAATATTTGAAATGTTCTTCATGTCAAATGACAGGATGCACTTAGTCACTTCCTTCAACTCTATGTGTAAATTTTCTTCTTTTTCAGAGAGGGGCAGTGAGAGAGATCGAAAGAAAGAATCATTTTACTTAGTTTTTCATGTGGCTTTCGTTGCTCGGACACTTGGTTGTGTCCATGGTGCTGGGGTTTGAACCCGCATCCTCACGCCTGCCAGGCAAGCGCACAACCAGCTGAGCCACCACTCCAGCCCCTCTATATGTAAATTTAATCACTGATGCCTTTCAAAAAGAAATAGTTTTAATAGAACATTTGTTCTCTGTGTGACTCTTTCATGGAGCTGAGATTCCAGAAGGGAGCGCTGTCTTTCAGTCGTTAGTTCAGGGTATTTTTGGTGGTTTGAAAGCTGGTACTGTTTACAGTTAACTGAGGGAAGCTGGCAAATGGCGGCCGTTTCTCACTCTGGGTGCCCTTGCTGTTTGTACATGAGGCGGTGAATCACACTGCTTTAAAAAGCTAACTGTGTATTTATGCATAGGAATAGCATCTAAGATTCTGCTTATATCCTCACAGGCTTGTGTTGAGACAATAAAGCCCACTATTATCTTGCCAGCATGATCTGATGCTGGAGAGTTGGTAAAGAGAGAGCCCTTTAGAAATACCACTGTTCTCAGCAACAAGTACAACCAATGAGAAGCTATCAAGTTTTCTGGTTCATTTGTAACTTCCAGGTGTGTAAAAATGTGTTCAATGAAATTGATCCCAGAATGGTCAACAGCTATTGGACACTTCTATGATGCTGTGTGGAGTTCTGACACTATCTCTTATAGAGTTGGTGAATACCTGCCTGTCCAGCTAACCATGAGCACGGTTTTGTTTTTGTTTTGCTTTACATTACAAGTAAAAAAAATACTCCATATGTTCAAGGGTATTATTAAATAACCATAGACAGACAGGCACAGTGGTGCACGACTGTAATCCCAGCAACCCTGGAGGCTGAGACAGAAGGATCATAAATTCAAACCCAGCCTCAGCAACTTGGTGAGACTCTGTCTCAATATTGAAAAAAGAGAGATTTAAAAGAGAAAGAGAGAGAGAGAGCTGGGAATATGGCTCATTGGTTGAGACCCTCTGGGTTCAGTACCTGGTACCAAATAAATAAATAAATAAAAACAACCCTTAGACCATATGCAAATAAAAATACATTTTCTGTCCTGTCTGCCACCATTTCCCTTTCCCATCATCTCCTATAGAATTTGCAGATTACAATTTGCTTTTGAAAAATTACTGTCCTAAAATGCATATTGGTATTTAGGGCTTTTCTGTCTGAGAAGAGAAAGAACCCAGCCATGTTGGTAAAGCCCTGAGGAAACAGCAACAGTGGCGGTCGGCAAGGCTTCCTTGAGTCCTGCTCTTTGCTTGCTGGACCCTCCTGTCTGATTTACAACCACGGGCGCTAAATGAAGTTAATATATCTACATACCCAAAGATGTATTTCCATACCTCTCCGATAACTTGATTACAAACTGTGTCCCAAAAGAAAGATTAAAGATTTTCTATCAAATGAGGTGATTGGGCTGGAGTGGTGGCTCGGCGGTTAGGACGCTTGCCCAGCATGCGCGAGTACATGGGTTCGAACCCCAGCACCCATGTACACAGCTAAGTGTCAGAGCAACGAAAGCCATATGAAAAACTCAATGAAAATTGATTATCTCTCTATCTATCTCTCTCACTATCCTTCTTCCTTTAACAAAAAAAAGGGGGATTGATCTATGGATCTATACATACTGTGGATTCATGATTAACGTACAGAGGATGGAAAAAGAAATCTGAAGACTCTATACATACCTGTGTTAAAGTTGACTATTAGAAATAGTCCTAAATAGCATTTTCCAGCAAAATGACAGGGAGAACAATTTTATGCCAAGGGTGCTAGTTTTTACGCATTCCATTTTATATGCTACCTTAGGGACATAATCTATTGCATTCCTCTAAGTAACATCAAGAGGCTGTCATATCCAAAGGACTATCCTGCTATGTTTGTTCCATCAGTTGTCCATATTTGCTATTTTTTCAGTTAACCCTTAAAATCTTCTTGAGACTTTTCTTCTTTTGGCTATCAAATGTCTTCAGATATTACTCCATGAAAATTAAATGTTATACTTTACAAATCAGGATGAAATATATCCAAGTTGTGCGAATACAAATGTTACTACAGTTTTTTTCCTGCAAGGAGTAATCTTCTTGATTATTCAAAAACAGTAAAATTATTTTTCAAAATAAATAATGTAATCATCTTTCAAACTCATTAACTAATCGTGTTATTTTGTCTTTTCTTTACTGGTCTACCTTCCTTATACAGATGCTGTATAACCCAGACTATTTTTCTTTCTTTTCTTTATATCCAATACATTTTTGTACTAATGAGTGTCTGCAACACACAGATTTAGCTGGAAAACTAATGGGACCCAGTGACCTAGATACTGACACTCTGATCTTCTGTCATCGATCTGGAATACTGTATAATAAACACCTCATTACATTTGTGCAATACACAGTTTGAACACAACCCAAAAAATGACCAGATTCTGCTTAGTGTATTGTTAACTGTAATTATCTACATCAAAAATTATAACAACCTTCGGCATTAATACTGCATGTAACATTTGAAATTTACTATTGCTTTAGTGAGTGATAAAAACAGTCATCTATGAAGATAAAGAGAATGGTAAACACATCCTTTTGTTCTATATTGTTTCTCTAGAAAGGTCAAATCTAATGGAACTACATTTTTTATTTTTTTAGGAAAAGAAACCAAAAACATGAATCCTGCCCTATGAAGACCAGTTATACACTTAATGGGATAAACAATACAGCAATGCCATTACAACAGAATTATAAATTATACAATTATTCTTTTCTATACAATTTAAGTGCTATTTTAAAGAGGATAAGGAGATAATAATTTCAGAAAAGAAAAATAATCACAAAGTTACCTGCTACTTTAAGAAATCCACTCATTTCTTTGTTAAAAGCCATTATTTAATAAAGAAAAAGATGAGTCCTAACTAAATCTCTGAATGCTCTCTCAATCTCTGAGATTGCACAAGTCAGGATATTCCATGCCTCATTGCCTGCTTCAGCAATTCTTTTTTTTTTTTTCAGCAATTCTTTTTTTTTTCTTTGTCCACTGTTTATTAGAATAAAGAACAGAGAAGAAGAGAGTCCTGCTTTTGTTGTCAGACATCTGAATATGAATCAGAGTTCTTTTTCAGCAATTCTTAACAGGCCACTCAAAAAAGACAAAGAGCCATAGGTTGTATATACTCTGCGTGTGTGTGACACCGTAAAGTAGTTCATCTCTTCTAGGCTCATTGACTGTGCAACTCAGCTGTGAATGGAAAGATTTCTTAACTTTCCCAGTCATAGTTTTCATTAGCTCTACTGTTCTGTTGTAAATGTACCAAAACGATACCATTAATGAATTTCAGAATAATAAGAGTAGGGCTTTTCATTCTGATTCTCTTTACCTTCAGTTTTTATATTATGATATAGTTTGAATAAAGTTTTATACACTGATAAGATGCAAAATAAAATTGCATGAACATAGTGTTTCTATTAGCTAATCAATCAATGGAAAAGCAATATCAAATAACTGATATTTTAAAGTAAAGTTCTAAATACATTTTAAAATGAGAGAGCAGAAAGATGTGAATAAATATACCAAAATGCTAGGTAATCTAGAAGATTCAGAGATTTCCACCCTGCAGCCTGATTGCCAGTGGAACTGGTGTATGAGAATACAGATGGCTCCCACGCCATCCCTACTAACCTCTGAGTTACACAGGAAAAGAAGATCCTCGTAGAACTAACTTTGCCTCTGCTACACTTCATATATTATTTATTGTCTTCTGTTGTTCTGCTACTATGACTCTTAACTCCTTTTTTCTCAACCAATCTTACTCTAGAAAATCATTAAAATCCCCAAACAGACTTATTGGAGACTGTCAGGAATAGTTAGTGTGATTTAATATATCTTAACATATTTATTGGTAATTTCACTTTGTTCTTTGCTCTCATTTTTCCCTTTTAAATTAGAGAGGATATTTCAATATCCAATCTTTTTATATACTCACTCAAAATGATCAACAATTTCTCTCTTTAAAACATAAAAAGCAGATCCTAGAGGGTTCTTAAATTAATAGGTATTTTAAATTAATAGACAGTACCTGAATTTTATTAATGTTGTTTCCTCATAATACAGAAAATGTAAAGCTGTTCCAAACTCAAGACTCAGGAATCATATATATGATAAAAGTTTTCTAGGAGGCAGAAATCAATAGAACATATATGTTTTCTATTTAAGGTATTAATTCATGCAACTATGGAAGGTAAGAAGCCTCATGTTCTGCCATCTGAAAACTTGGAAAAGGTCCATGTATTAAAAGTTTGATCCCCAGGCTGGTGATACTGGGAGGTGCTGTGGGACTTTGGTGGATGAGACCTAATGGTAAGATCTTTGGTCATTGGAGGCATAACCTTGAGGGGACTTCAGGACCCAATCTGAGCCTGTCTTCTTTCTGGTTCATGAGTTCAGTGGTTTGGTCCACTATATGTTCCCACCATGACATGCTGCCCTTGCCAGAAGTCCAGAACAAATGAGGGCACCTGTTCTGGAGTGGAACCTCCAGAACCATGCATTAACCAAGACAAACCTTTAACCTTTGTAATTTAATACCCTCAGTAATTTCCTTATGGTAATTTTAAGGAGAATTACAAAAGTCCTAAAACACAGGTAACAAGAGCAAAAATGGACAAAACAATTACATCAAACCAAAAGACTACTGCTTAGCAAATAAAGCAATCAACAGAGTGAAAAGAACACCTACAGTATGGTAGAAAACATTTACAAACCATACATCTGAGAAAGGGCTAATGTTTCAAACGTATAAGGAACTCACGAAACACAATAGAGAAAAAAATCAAATAACCCACCTAAAAACATGGACAAAGAAATTAAGTTGACATTTCTCAATGAAGAAATATGAATAGCCAAAGAATATAAGAAAATGTATAATCATCCAGGAGACATAAATCAAGGCAAGAGGATTGCAAGTTCAAGGTCAGCCCCAGCAACTTAGCAAGGCCCTAAAGATTTCAAAATAAAAGATCTCAAAATAAAAAAATAAAAAGGGCTGGGGATGTGGCTAAGTGCTAAGCACCCTGGGGTCAATCCCCAATACAAGAGAGAGAGAGAAAGAAAGGAAGGAAGGAAAGACAAGACGTCATCTTACACCTCTTGGACTGTTATCAAAACAACAAAAAATACGTGTTTGGGAAGATGTGGAGAAAAGGGTCCATGTCACACTGTTCATGGGAGTGTAAATTAACACAGCCATATGGAAAACAGTGTGAAATTTCCTCAAAAAAATTAAAATTAGAACTACCATATGATCCAGTGATCTCGCTACTCGGTATATATCCAAGGGAAATGAAATCAAGGTATGAAAGACACATCTGCACTCCCTTGTTCATTGCAGCATTCCTCCAATAACTAAAAAATAGAAATAGTCTAAGTGTCCATCAGTGGATGAATACATAAAGAATAAATCCTGTCATTTGCCACAATATGGATGAACCTGGAGGATACTATGTTAAGTGAAATACATCAGACATAGAAAGACAAGTACTCCTGATCCCAGCTAAAGAGGAAATACAAAAGCGGAAAACAGGGGCTGGAGTGGTGGCTCAGAGGTTACTGTGCTTGCCTGGCATGCACAAGGACCCTGGATCAAACCCCAGCACCACATACACAACAAAGTGTAGGACCAACAAAAGTCACATGAAAAACAAAATAAAATTGATTTTCTCTCTCTCTCTCTCTCTCTCTCTCTCTCTCTCTGTCTCTCTTAAATAAAAAAAAGTGAAAAATAAAGTGATGGTTACCAGGGGCTAGGGTGATGTTGGTCAGAGTACAAAATGTCTCTAGAAATTCAAGAAGTCTGTTATATAACATGGCTACCATAGTAATAACTGTGTCATACTCTTGAAGACCACTCAAAATAGATTTTATGTGTTCTCACCACCCCCAAAAAAAGAGAAGAATATGTGAGGTGACATGTATGTTGATTACATTGATCAGTCATTCCAGATTGTATGCATGCATCAAAACATCATATTGTACATGACAAATACATAAATGTTTTATTTGTTGATTAAAAATAATTGATTAGAAAGAAGAAAAATGCCATATAGCTATATCTTAAAAGGCTTGTGCTGGTCTTTCAGAACATTACCAAGCTCACCTATCTGTAAAGTGGGCCACTTGCTTCTCCCTCACTGATCCCACAGGGATGCAGATCCAGTCACAATGGCAGCATTCACGAAAGCAACATAAACTGTAAAGCATGTAATAACGTAAGATGATTTCATATTATCAGGTCATTTGAATATGTCATTTGAAATAATGGCTTTAAATCATTTGAAATAGACATTTAAAGGAAATGGAAAAGCACCCCCCTCATATATAAATGTGCTGTATAAAGAATCATGTGATTCTATTTTTAAAGTTATAATTAATCTTTCCTTATTGTAGTTGTTGTGTTTCTGAGAAGTTGTTTATAAATCAAATTCTATTTTAAGCACATTATGGAAATTAGTTATTTAAAGTAGCTCTGTGTTGAACCTTTTATGAAGTAAAGAATGCTTTTAAATGCATATAAATAATCCCTAACTAATCACTGTTTAAAGTGGGGGGTTTTGTATCTGATGGTTGCTGGAAGTGGGATGCAAAGTAACATCTGGTAGTTTCCATGTGGAAAATCACGTCTACTCTGGTTCATGTTCACAATAGTAATGCCACTGCCCTCACAGGAAGGAGGTTACAGCAGTCTCTGCCAGTTGCCCACACGCTGAGAAACAAAGAGAGATATTACCTCTTAGACTCCAGTCATGACTGGGCTCACCCATTTCCCACAATGAGGTCTTAAACATGGTCTCCCCACAAAGGGTATCCTTAAGGGTTAAATCCCATATCCTTGATGCTCAAGGCTGATTTAGGTACCCCTGAAATTTGCAATTTCTTCCCAAATAATCCAAATGTTTCATATGAGCAGTTCTTACAAGCTCTTCCATATTTCTTGTCTTTAACTACATTGATAATATTTCAGGTGTTAAAAACAAAAGATTTTCAGATGAATTTGTTTTTAAAAAGTCAGGAAGAATTTCTTCCCAAAGAGTTTCTTATCAAAAGAAGAACATTTTCAAGATTCAAGATCAAGATTTAAGTCACTTCCCTTTTCAATCAAATCTGATTTGATTGAAAAATGTTTTGCTAAGGCCCGATCTGCATTTTGCTGATTGGCTGCCATGGTGTCCATCAGCCACAAGAGGGGCTGGAGGGCAAAGGTGTTCTGATTGAAGTGCTTCAACCATGGAGTTTCTATAAGCATAACCTTCCACCTGCCAAATTAGAATTGCCCAAAGAGAATCTTCTGACAGGTGTTAAATTTTCTGCCTGGGAACTTACATGTAATTTGGTGACCCCTTTCGCCATTAATCTAAATATATTTTATGATTAATCTGGCAGAACAAATTTTAATGCACTAATAAGGAAACGAAATACCTGCTAAGCTACAAATTAAGAAATGGAGAGCTACAAAGATTGAGGCAAGAGCAATGTCATAATATAGTGATCAAGAGCCTGAATCCTGGTGCCAGACTGGGTTCCAATGGCAATTCTGACACTTACTAGTTACCTATGTGACTTTAAACAAATGAATCAGTATGTGGTTCAGTTTTCACATCCATAAATAGGGGTGACAACAGTTCTTGCCTATAACAGAGTTGTTGTAAAGATAGAGTTCTTAGAACAGTGCCTAAAAACTACCTAATATTTTTAAAAATAAAAATAATAACAAATAGAATTGAAAATCTGGAAATTTTCAGAAACTTAGAAATGGAAAAGTAAGATGCAAAGAGGTTACAAGAACCAGACTACATAGTTCATCAATGGTTTAGGCATAGCAGCTCTGAAAACCTCTCTGCTTTTGGTGACTAGCATCCTGGATGATGCTGGGATCGTCATTGAAATGGTATGATAATAACTCTGAGCTTCTTTGTATTAGAATTGTAAGAAATAATGAACACCTAAAAAAAAGCAATCAAAACACCTTTAACTGTTTTCCAGGTGGAAAAACACCAAGCAGAGTTTCAGAGCACATTCTCATTTCCCAAAAGAACATTTTAGTTTTTAATCTTGCTTTCTGAGACTGCTGTCTATAGAGAAATGTGAACTATAGCCAGAGGGCTTGTCAAAATGGAGGGCTTGGCTATTTTTTTTTTAATAACAAAGAAAATGAAATACTGTGAAAATCACATTTGTCTTTGGAAATGTATGTATGTTTGCTTATTAAACAGTGCTCTAAACAGGAAGTGAAAGCTCAGGCACTCAGTTGTTACTCACCTCCACTGTGACCTTGAGGGAGCTACAGAATCTCTCCAGCCTTCATGTTTCTCACAGAGGAGAGAGAGAAGCAATGTGCTGCTTTCTGATGCTTAATATGCTATGATGGTTGATACAAGGCAGGTCACTAATAATGGAGCCCTTTGCATGGGGTAAGACGAGATGTGTATCCTTTGGCACATGAATTGTCCCCAGGGCTATAAAACAGAATGAAAATGTCACTTTTAAACTGCCTGTTAGTGCATGAGTGACTCAGGAATCTGGTAAGTCCCAGCTTAGTCAAGGACCCGAATGAAGTTTTGTGAAGGTTTACGTGCTTTTCCATGGTGTCATATCAAAGGAAGACTCAAATCCCATTCTGAGAGTCTGTGAGTTCTTAGAGCCTTGCAGATTTTTATTTGTACCAATGAGGAAACCATGACTCAGGGGGAAACTTACATAACAGTTCAAAAATAAGGCTTGCTCTAAGTTTGAGAGGTTACCTACATTTCCAGATTTTTTTAGCTCTTTTGTGGTTTCAACAGACCTCAAGCAGAAACAGAAAGAACAACAAATATTTACTGTAACAGACATCCTCAGACTCCATGTAAAATTATTCCATATGTCCTGTAAGTAGAGGGAAAAATAATTTCTCAAAATAGATTTGTATAGGGGCTGGAGCGATGGCTCGGCGTTTATAGCGATTGCTTGGCATGCACAAGTACACGGGTTCAAACCCCAGTACCCACGTACACAACTAAGTGTTGGAGCAACGAAAGCCATGTGATAAACTCAATAAAAATTGATTCTCTCTGTCTCTGTATCTCTCTTTTTAAAAAAATGAATTTATATAGTATTTTTCCAAAGTAAATGTATCCTGGATAAGTTAACCCATTAAGAAACTGTCAGGATCACAGGTCTCACTTGTATGAATATTGAACACCAGAATCAAGTTGAAGGGCTTGTGGGACCAGACAATGAGAAGGGCTACTGCCTGCTCAGCTGAAGTCTATGCCACGCAGCAAGCATTCCACAGGTCGTAAGAGACAGAGAAGGGACAAGAACACAAGGAGTTAGATTTCCTTTTGTTTATGATGAGAGATATAAAAAAGATGTTTCAAAAGGATGTGTGTAAACTCAGAGACAGAAAATTTAACACTGGGCAGAGGGGCCATGCTCCTTCTGAAGGGATAGTCACCCAGCCCCATTCTAGGACTAGTCAAGAAAAATGTTGAATTTAGCTGGCACTTTAGCTTTTGTCCTCCCTTTCTGAAAGTACCCTAATCTCTAGAATATTCTAACCCTAGTCCTCATTTAGCAGCTTTGGAGGCTGGTTTAGAGGAAAGGGGAAGCACAACGTGGCCAAAGGGGAGAGCAAATAACGTGCACCCCATACTTCTCAGACCCAGGGGAAAGAAAGTGTCAGCCTGTTGGAGTGGACTTTGCTTCTTACGTCTGGATGACCGTCAGCAGCCCCTGGAGGCACACTGTGTTAGTGGCATAGAACTCACAAAAGCAGAAGAACCTAACAAAGAGGACACATGCTTCTGGGCCTGAGATTAGAGAAGGTGGCTTCCTGCGGGAAGAAAGAGAGAACTTTCAGTTTTCAATGACAATCTGCTCAGCCGACTTGGAGACAATCAATCAATGTCTTTTGGGTCAGCAGATGGCCTGGAGTTTTTAATTTAGAAAACCCAAGCAATGTCCTCTGGTGAGAACTTTCTATTTAGCTCTTTGGCCCATTTATTAATTGGGCTGTTAGTGTTTTTGTAGTTGAGATTTTTGAGGATTTTGTAGATTCTGAATATGAGACCCCTGTCAGAGGAATCATAGCCCATGATTCTCTCCATTTCCGTAGGAAACCTCTTGACTCTTAGGATTGTTTCCTTGGCAGTACAAAAGCTTTTTAGTTTTATGGCATCCATTCACTGATTTTTTACTTTACTTCCTTCACTTTTGGAGACATGTTGAGAAAGTCTTTGCATTGATCAAGCCAATGAATAAATGAGAAAGTGCTCTAAAAATCTAGTAATCAGAGAAATGCAAATGAAAACCACGTTAAGATATCACCTTATGCCAGTCAGAATGGCAAAAATGGGAAAATAAACAATAATAGATGCTGGAGGGGCTGTGGAGAGATAGGCACACTAACACACTGTTGGTGGAGCTGCAGACTGGTACAGCCCCTCTGGAAAGCAGTGTGGAGAATCCTCAAAAAACTAGGGATGAGCTCACCATACGATCCTGCTATTCTACTCCTGGGTATCTTTCCAGGGGATCTAGAATCAGCACATTATAGTGACACAGCAATATCTATGTTCATAGCAGCTCAATTTACTATTGCTAGACTATAGAAACAACCCAGATGTCCCTCACTGGATGAATGGATCCAAAAACTGTGGTACATATATACAATGGAATTTTACACAGCAATTAGAAGCAATGATATTGCAACCTTTGAAAGTAAATGGAGGGCAATGGAAGAAATTATGCACAGTAAAATCAGCTTAACCCAGAGAACCAAGGGTCGAATGTCTCCACTCATCTATGGAGGTTGGAACTAGACCCTGGCCATTCAGAAACGTGGTTTATTATCATGAGTTAAATCCAGATAAGGTGTAATGTTATACAGCCTAATACTTTTTTAGAGATATTGTGGGAAAGGGAGGGGAGGGATACGGGTGGGAAATAGGGGGGCACTCCTAGGGGTAAATCTAGTATCCAGAAACTATACACATTTTATATTATTTTGTTAAAAATTTGTATGGTTGTTCAAAAATTAAAATTAAAATTAAAACAAAAGGAAAAGAAAACCCAAGGAAAAGTA
>PVKS010005427.1:0-37752 GCA_004027875.1 Aplodontia rufa | reverse complement strand
CATTTTTTCATGTGTAGTTTAGGTTTGAGACACATCAATGTAGAGGATGGCCTGGGCGAGCAAGGAAGACTCAGAGAGGAATTAGATTCACTGGTATATTGTGAGTGTGTTGAGGAGTGCCTCAGAGGATGAGATACTACAGAGTATAATCCATATCACATCTGGTACCATGGCCTGAAGGAAAGGATTAACTTACAACAGAGGTGGAAGATCACGGAAATGCTCCGTTCTCAAAGTTCAGCCTTCATGAGCATGGTCAAAGCTGTTAAGAGTATCAGATTATCAAGCATAGTTCTTTCAAGGAATAAATGTTTAGAAGGTAAACTGAGGCAGAAATCTGGTTCTAGAAACTGAGTCAACAATATAAAGGTATGTAATTAAAGTAGGTAAGCAACATGATTTAGAGATTGCATCTGAAACCTTAGATACTAGGTGTCCTCCAAACGCTCATGTGGGAAACAATGCAAGAAAGCTTAGAGGTGAAACGATTGGGTTATGATAGCCTTAAATCAATCAGAGAACTAATTTCCTGCTAGGGATTAACTGAGTCATAACTACAGGCTGGTAGCATATGGTTGGAGGAGGCAGTTATTGAGGGCTTGCCTTTGGCGTATGTATTTTGTATGTCAAGTGAAGCCTCTCTCTCTCTACTTTCTGATTGCAATGCCCTGACCCTCTTTCCTCCACCACACTCTTCCACCTCAAGCCCAAAGAATGGAACCTGAGACTAAGATTTCTGACACTGTGAACCCTAAATAAACTTTTCCTCTTCTAAAACTGTTCTTGTCAGTTGTTTTAGTCACCATCAGTGAAAAAGCTGACTAAAACATCCTGGCAGGTAGATAGCTCAATCTCTAGGAAGTAAAACGACTGAAAAATTCCACCAGCCACAAAGAGCTGAGGCTCACAGTGTACCCCATGTCCTGTTCAGTCTCAAAAACTAGAGCAAGCAGTGATTTTGGTGACTTGGGGCTAAGGAATGAACGTTGTTGGCATGACTTGTGCAAATTTGATAGAAACTAGTTAACTTGAGTTAACTGAAAAAGAAACATACATTTTTGCAGACTGTATTTTATGAAAATACTATGAGTTTTGAGTTCACAGATTTAATAAAGTGCTTACATCCCAATATTTGAAAACCTTGTTATGAAATATTCTATTTGGAATTAATTGGGTTCCAGGCAATGGAAACTTGCCTTCAGCAAACGTGGACGTTTTAAGGTATCACTGAAAGAATTTTCAAAGTCCCACCAGACTGCAGTGTGGGAGGATAAAATAAAAACTTTAGCAAGCTTTGCAATCTGACAAAACAAAGAAGTTGTAGCAACTCAAGAGCTGCTAAACTGTGGTTTTTGAACACTGACACCCGGTAACTCTGCTAACTGACATTTAACCATATAGGCTTGCAGGGGCTAAACAAGGTAACCACAGTGGAGAACAGGAAGATAATTAGACCCCTCCTTTTCATGTCTGGTTAGAATGAAAATCTAACCTGTAAGAGAAAAATTCCCTAGCATGATTACAAGATTGCAAACCATTAAACAGAATTGCATTAGCATCCTTGCCTCAATGTACCCAAACTTGCTTATAAATAAAAGTAAAAGCCCTGCTATGCTCAGGACCTCAGACTTTGGGAATTAACCCCTGGACCATGGTACCACTAATACAGGGTTAATTCTAGACCTTGGTGTCCTGACCCTCATTACCTGCTACAATAGGGAGAAAGGAAAACACATTAGCATGGAAACTTAAATTCACTGCCTAATTGCCTCTACATACTGACAGGAACCTCTGCCTCTTAGAGAGCCTTGCTGTGTGTTCCTGCAAGTGTCTGGGAGATGTTTCACGAAGCATTCATGAAGTCTGTGCTCACAGGTGCTGCCATCTGCCCACCAGGTCTCAGCTTGGGATCCAGTGTGCATCTTGGGTGTCTGCCATGCCTCTCAGGGCATCAAGGTGTCCTCTGTGCTCTGCACTGCTCCTTTAGGGGATAATCACCTGCCCAGGGTCCTGTCTCCTGGGATGCCTGAATGAGAAAACTCACAGGATGCCCAATACCGAATGATCTCCTATTAGTTCTGGTTGATCCAAAGCTAAGATGAATATGAAGCACAACTGGAGAAGGAAAGGCACAGACTTAGCTCCATACAACCTTGGGGAACTTAGGACTGCTTTTCTACATTTTTTCTCTCCTTTATCTTAAATATACATGCATAAGATTTCTCTCTTCATAGACCTTCATTCCTAGCCAAATCATTCTTGTGAATATATTTTGGCAGATGTGTATATGTGCATGGATGTGGCTGATATAATCTTTTGGCCCTCTGAGATAAAGAAATATTCACTGACCCAAGCCCCAGTCTGTTAATATTGTACAAAAGGTCAAAACATTGGCATTGATTATCTAGAAACAAAACAGTGATTTTTCTCTTTCAAACAGGATACTTAATGAGTATCTTACTCAAAAGGAGACCAAATATGTGCTAGATTTCAGATCATAATACAAGTTTTTACTTTTAATTTACACAAAAGAAAAATAAAATTTTCAAAGGCATTTTAAGATACATTTATAAATTATAAAAGAGAACTCTCCAAATAATCACACCAACTAAAATCTTTCATTTAAAAAAAATTAAAAAAAATTTTTTACATGCATTGGTCCCTTAAATGGCATGTGATATATCACATGTGATTATCTGTCAAAGTTCCCAAGAAAAAAACTGCAGACATTCTGTTCACACATAGTTCATTGCTATGTTGTCAGCCATCAGGAAAAATTTCTCACACCACACAATTTAAGTGACAAACAGAGCAGCAGCCTTCTGTGGTGCATATATGTTAAACATGCTTATCTTTAGTCTTTTATTCTGATGTAAAATCCATATTCTTAATGATGGGGAAAATAATAAATTGCTACAGGTCAAAAGAAAGGTAAATCAATGAAGTGATTTGGAAAGTCATTGATAAAATTGGAAATTCTGGATTTCCTCCAATGAAGAAGTCAGTGTTTACTGTTAAGGATGAATTAGAAGCATCATCATATTGAGAGTTTGATTTTCTTTAACATCAGGTGGGCTACAGGTTACGAGATGATTAAATTATTTCAAGATTAAGAGTTTGTTTTTGGTTTGTTTTCCCTTCAGGGTACCTTGGTCTAAAAAACAAAAAAAGAAAGAAAAGAAAAGAAATTATGTCTCAAATTCTTCAGCAGAGAATGATTCCCTTTGCAGAGAAAACAGATTCCATATATCACACATCTTTCAGCTTACCTGGAGGTGTGGAACGATTCAAAGGGAGTAGTAGAGGTGGGAAGGGAGAGAGTGGTAGGGAGAAGGGAAATGCTGAAAATAAATTCTCCAAGCATTTGAAAGAAAACAAGCCTATCTGAAGCATGTAGAAAACATGCATTTCAGTTCTCAGACTGTATGCTCTAGAATATTGATATTAAATGTCTTTAGAAGTTTGATAGAGACTCTGAGAGTCATGAGAATACTGGCTTTGCACACAGTGGGTATAAATATAATTGTCCAAAGGATGAATGAAGGTGAAAATTCACCAGATGGGTAGATCTTTTGCCCTTTGAAGGCTATAAAATATGGTTCTTGCAACACTATGTTAATAGCTGCTCTCTTTCCCTTCTTCTATTTTAATGCTAAACACTAGAAAAAAATTTGAATTTGGTGTCCAAAACTTTGAGTTCAGTTTTATTAAACAACTTGTTGTATTTGCATGCTACAAATAATTGTGGAGTCTCAATGACAAAGGCATTAAATCTCTCAGAGTGCACTGTCTTCTTTTTCCTCCTGGACGTCTCCTAGATTCAGAACCACATTTATAAATCAGTCAGACATCAAAAACAGACCAATTACCATTGGCTACAAAAAGGTCAGAAAATGGGTCTCATATAGGTTTGGAACACACCTGAAAAAAATAAATCTGATGAACCACGTGCCCAGCTGAGGCAATTTGGTTTCATTGTTTATGGAACTCTGAACTGAAAGGACAGGGAATGTTTTTAGAGGATCAAAAGAGTTTTCTCTTACCTCATTGAAATAAAATAGCTGGACCTGGAGGTAGACGTGAGAGCATCCATTCAAGATCCTACTACCGTGAACTGTGTAATTCATGAGCTTCTTATGATTCCAAGTATTTAAAACACTAAAGAGTACATTTAAGTAATTTAGAAAGAGAAAACAACCGTTGTTCTTCCTTCTTTCTCATCAGGAAAAGAAATTCTGCAATCACCACTATGAATCCATTACCATAAATAATAGGGTTATCACCAATCTGTTCGCAGATTCAGCAAATAAAAATTTGCAAGCTTGCTGTTTATGCTTCTTGCAAACATGTTCTCAAAATAAAGTACACGTTTAATAATCCAGTGTGTCTTTCACTTCCATCATAGCATTCAATTTTGTTGATGGGAATGATAACTCATCCAGAAAAACCTTTGATTCTCATGTAGCTGTTTTCATTACAGAAACAAAGACTCCCTTAGGCTATTTGGCATGAGCCAATAAAAGTAGTTTGCATTGTGACATTACAACCGAAGGTTAGATTAAATATAAGATAATGGCATTAAGGCCTTCCACAGCAATCCAACCCCTTTAATTGTCCTCTCTAAAACCAACCAAGATGTACTCTGTCCTGCCTGTTAAGTGTACTCTACATCCTTCCCTTAACTTCAGGAGTTATTTATTCCCATCTGCCCAGATTCCCTTCCTACAACCAAGATTTCCCTTTGGTTTCCCCTATGGGGTTCTCCCCCAGAATACTAAAAGTTCTACTGTCCTCTATAAAGTTCTTTAAAATGATCATGGGTATTTTTATAGCTATAAATGAAATATTTAACTATCTTGACTTGTCAATGATTGATAGAGCTATCATCTATCAATCTTTATACTATATGTGTTAAACCCTCTAAGACTCCCTGTTCTTTGAGTCTAGCATTCTATGAGTACTGACTACTTAACAAATGAAGTGTGCCCCATTCAAAAGTGGAACTTCATAGAGGGGAAGCAGAAAACAATGTGATTCTTTCTTCCTTTTCCCAGGTTTGGAGGCTAATTCTTTCTTGTGTCTAAAATTAAATTGAGGGGAGATGTCATGACTTTTCTGGCCAGACTCAAGAAATGGAAATTCCTAAGAACTTTATCAGGCAGAGCACATTGTATGAGTAAAACAACCTTGTAGTTCAACCTTTTGGAAATGTTCAGTTCTTTCTGCCTCTTGCTCAGAGTCATGCGGATCCTAATCACTCCTCACTTCTTTCTCTGTAGTAGATGTTCATAATAGCTTTCTCATTCCACTTTAACCTCTACCCTGTCCAGGATGAGTTTCTGTGGAGTTACCCAGTCCACAGCGAAAGCAGTGAATTTTTTTCCAGACTACAGTTTCTTTCCTGGCCCATCCTCTTTTTGAAGATGCAGCTTTATTCATAGCACCCAAACACAGTGTGTGGAGTATTGTGGTACCCAATAAATTCCTTCAATATCAAAGCAATCCATAGCTTCCACAAAACTGGCTACCTTCTACCTATTTGCACTGAAACCTGCTTCATATTTATGGGAAGACCATGTTCACTGCTCACCATTCCAATCTGTTTTCATCCTAGAAATGCAGGAAGCCCACATTACTCAATCCATTGCATCTGGGGCAGAGACCTGGGTCAGAAGAAATACATTCACTTCCAGTTGTGGCCTCAAACACACTTTATGCGACCCATCACTTTCTACCTTTCCTGTCCACACTGTTGAAAGCAGAAAGCAAGGTTACAAGAGCCCCAAAATTCACTTTTGAATGAGGGCTTCCAAAGAGCATCACCCAACCCCATGAATTTTAGTGCGAGATATAAACCTCTATTATGTTAAGTTGATGAGGTTTTGAGATTGCTTGCTCGAACACCTAGCACTCCTTACAGTGACTGGTGCTTCGTTCAATGGCTAGGATTCCAAGTAGAGTAGAAAAAAGTGCATAGGTTAGGAAACTGGTATCTAAGGAAATTTGAACATACAGTAAACCTCAGACTTTCAAATCAAATGAGGTGATATTTATGGAATTTCTCTAATTGGACAAGGGTGGGCGTTATGGTCCCGTGGTTTTTTCTTTTTCTGGATCCCTACAGCAGTCAGCTGCTACTGTTTGGGTGTACAGAGGCAACTGTCTTCCAATATCAATTAACTATTAATAATCAGTTGATGTCATTTCCATATAGACACAGTCAAAGTAACTATGAGAAGATAAGTCATCCTCACATAGTTTTTCTCTCAGTGTAGAAGAGAGCACGTCCATGGACAGAATGAACATATGAGGATATAATTATTAAGACTTGAGGTACAGAGTGATAATGACAACCCCACTTGAGCTTCCTAGGCTTCCCTCTAGTGTTTTATATGCTGGAATTTGAATTTTAATATCTAAGAAAACAGACTAGGAAATGTTGTTTTTGCCTGACTATGAGGGAGGAAAATCAGAAGCAGGATTGTTATTAATTTCCACCTCTGGGGAGTAAAATACTTTAAAATGGGACGCCAGATACATCTAGTGAGCAAAAGACACAAATGATTCTAAATATCCTACAACACTCAGGACACACCCATGCAGAGTGATCCAGGCCAAAATGTCAACAGTTCTGAGTTTAGAAACCCTAAGTTGGCCTTACACACAAGCAGCCCTAAAGGCTTTAACGTATACATTAAAATATCTGCCTTATTAGTTCACTACAGCTTTGATCTTTAAGGAAAGTCATGTAAAAGGAAAAATAAGTCAATTCAGTATTAAATTGCCATGCAAAATGGAATCTTAAATTCTAAGACCCACATCTCGCAGCAAGGCCAAGTGCTGAGCAGTTACTGAAGAATCCTATTAACAGTGCCACATCAAGTGAAGTATATTTACTTCACGCATGCATGAATCAATTATTCAGCACAAATGGACTGTATGTTATATTAGGTCCATGGATAATCCCTGCATGGATCAGATACTAACCTTCACTCCAAAAATGTACAGTAAGGGAAATCTAAAATGTTATTTAAGATCTCTATAGCCACAACATCTTCATAGTGCCTGACTATAATTACTCAACAAATGCTGCCTGAATGAATGAAATCATTGATTTTGTGTCCTCTTCCATATCTCTTTTTTTTTTTCATTCTTGTGACATTCTTCACTAAGTATCTTCTCTGTGCCAACATTCTTCTAGATGCTAGGGATAACTTGAACAGGACAAATAAGCTTCCTCTCTCAGACTCTCACAGGACTTTATGTGTGTTGTGTGTGTGTGTTGAATCCAGGAGAACCCTATCACTAAGCTAAGTCCCCGGTCCTGTTGTTTTATTTATTTATTTTTTTTTTTTGAGACAGGTTCTCACTAAGTCACTGAGGCTATGATCCTCCTGCCTCAGCCTCCCAAGTTAAAAGGATTGCAGGCCAGTGACACATCATCCAGTTCCCACAGCCTTTTCTCTAACTTGGTTGTTTTCAAACTTACTGACAATAGCCTACAATAAAAAATAAATGGCCAATTGTGTTCCAGAGATACAGATATTTAATGACTAAAATAAATGTCTCACAAAGCAGTATTTATTATTTTTACTTAAAAGTATACTCAAATATTTTCTGTTCTATTCTTTGTCCATTTTTAAATGATGGGTTAGATGATTTCATACCCCATGAGTGGAGGAGTATTTCTTGGATATGTTTGTCAACAAGGACCTTTAACGTGGGACCAAGACTCCAATGATAATAATCGCTAACATTCATGTGGCATTTTGGACGCACTATATTGATTGATTTAAGACACTTATCCATGTGAACCTTATGACAATTGTATAAAAGAAGTGCTATAATCATCTCTGTGTCACAGTAGTAGAAACCAAGACACAGGAAATGTCAATGTCATAGTCTGTTTGGACTTCTACAACAAGAACGATAGACTGGGTATCTTACAGACCACAGAAATTTACATTTAGCATTTCCGAAAGCTAAGCAATCCAAGATTAAGGCCCTGTCAGAGTTGGTGGCTTGTGAAGGCCTATTTCCCAGCTCATAAATAATGCCTTCTTGCTGTATACTTAAGTGGTGGAGGGGATGACCTAACTCTTTGTGGTCCCTTTTATGAGGACACTAATCTCATTAGGGCTCCACCCTTAAAATCTAATCTACTACCAAAATCTACTCCATTACCTTCTCACTATGGGCATTAGGTTTCAACATATATAATTTTTGAAGAACACAAACATTCAGACCCAGCAGTGTAGCTATGAATCTTGTGCCCTAGGTCACAGACATGCTGATGGACAAAATTGGAATTTGGAGGTAGTTTGTCTCCAGAGTTCTAATTCTTAATTATTATTCAATACTGTTGAAGGAGAACCAGATGCATAAAGCTTTTGAGAAGAATTTGCCTTACATTAAGTGCAAGGCCTAAGACAAAAATAAATATGCCCTTACCATGCCAGCAGAAATAGCTTCTTTTAAAATTTTTAATCTTCTGTTCCTAAATAATCCTCCAGTCTTGCTCCAGATGTGACAAGCCACCCATCGCTCTGATCCTAGGATTTCTATTACTTGGAGCCAACATAAATTACCTTTTCATTTTCTAGATTTGACATAGGCAAACTCTTCTATAATTAAACTTCAAGTCTCTGTCAGCCTTAGCCCAGATAAATTATTGACTCTGGTAATGGAATCCAATCCTTCTTTTCTACAAGGCTTCTCCAAGAATTCACCTTTCCCAACAAATAGTAACAGCAGAATTTCTCGCTCCTCTGCCCGGCCCCAGAGCCCCATGACAAAAGAAGAATACGGGTAAGGATTGCACTGTCTTTATCCTGCGCCTTATATGCCAAGACGACAGGACTGAGTTTGGCCCTAACTTTTCCTGAAAGGTCCTAAATCATCTCTCTGTAATGTAGGCCATAGAATCAATAGAAGGGGCCTGCCTTGATTGATGTGGCAGTACCTGCTGCAATCATAGAAAACTAGTGGAAAAAATGAGAAGGGGTAGGGGCAAGAAAGGAAGGGAATGATGGATTTAGGGTTCTCTAGTGGCCATCCCAGAGAGGACTAGAAAATGAATAGCCACCTTACTGCTGACCAGGAGTGAGCTTAATAGTTCAGGATGGTCTATAATGAATCCCATGGCTTGTGAACTTCAAGAGAACACACATCAGATTTTCAAGGTATTTTATCTAGGATATTTTATCAGTTAAGCTTTGGTCTCAGACAAAAAAGAAAATCTCTAGCTATTCTAAAGAGATTTAATACAGAGAATTATTTGTTCACACATTCCAAGGGTGGCTTCCAGGACACTCCAGAACTGACTCACCAGGGAAACAGCTATCTGTGCAATAGTTAGGAGACTATGGTTATGAAGTTATTGTGCCAGGGACTAGCATCTCCACATGTGGGTCCTCCTCTGGGTGTCCAGAGGCTGCCTCTAGGGCATGTTGCTCAAGCTAGAGTTATGCCAGCACATCATTGCCTCTCCCTGCACTGAATGTAGCTGTGAATTCAAAACTCCATGTGCCCGTCTCATTGGTGGAGCCTAAATTACATCCAGAACCTGAACCACAATGGCATCTGAGAAATTTTTTTTAGTTTTCCACATGGGCATCATGGCAAAGAATCCCAGCTACAGTTGTAATAGATGTTGGACCACCAGATAACATTTGCTATTCAGGAAAGATGGTGGGTTTTCCAGTTGGATCTTCTTTTGTTTTTTAACAGGTTGATCAGTAAATATGATAACCATTTGTTCCATTAAAAAATATTTCTAAGAAATATTGAGACATAGGCATGCACCATGAAGCAGATGTGTTGTAAAGATAACCATATCTAAGCACATTATAGTAGATTGGATACAACATTCTCATTCATTTACATCCTTTATGCAGATGACATTTTAATTGATATTAAAGTTTTACAGGTCCTTAGGATTTAAATTTAAATTTCTCAGTTCACCATCTTCAAGAATTTAATGGTTCATTAGTAAAAAGTTTGAGAGTAGGTTGGGAAGTGGGAGGAAAATACATAGATACTAGTAAAATATTGTACTATATATTTGCACTTTTTGCAGCCTAAGATACCCTGGAATTCACCCCAAGTCAGCATGCAGGGATCTTCTACATTTCCTTTTCAGAACTGTCCAATACTCCATTTTGTAGATAAGAATAACCTATTATATACAAATTCAGATATTTTACTAACTACTCAGAAAATATTTTCCTTTAAATGTGTTAGCCCAATCTCATTTAGTGATAAAACATTTACATGTATGTGTAATCTCTACCCTGTATTAAATTGTATTACATTTCATATGCTTCTGCTAATATGTTTGTTTTATTTATTCTCTAACTCTATAGCAAACTTTAAATTTTGTTGTGATAACCTTTATGCCCATATCTTTTATAATGCTCCTAGACCCTGTTCCCTTACTTAACCTTCTATTCTAGCTTTGAGTCTTCCTATTTCCTATATGACAATAAATAAGCTTAATCTACTTTCCACTTTACCTGTCACTCACTCTTACCTTTTCAAAAAGTTGTGTTATTTCTATTTTATCATAATACATTCACATACTCTGCCTTTCTCCTTGCTGCCCCCTTGGTTTTGGTCTTATATCAACAATTGAATGTATTAAATGCTCAATATCATTTCTTTTACTGATTGTCTGTGGATTTAATGAAGCACTTCCTCCAATAGGTTACACAAGAGGGTAAGTTTCACATTGTTTGAATTCTCCAGTACTTAAAATTAGTTTTTACATGTTTGATACTTAAAGAACAACTTCAATGTTTATAAAGTCCTTAGATTTTGAGTTTTGTGACAGTGCTCTTCCATGGTTGCCTTGTTTTGTGTTGTATTGCTATCAAAATCTAACATCCCTTGTTTTGTTAATGAGTTGAACTTTTACCTACTTCAAGTACTATCTTTAACTTTGTTTTACTAAAATATGTCTCAGAGGTGATAATTTATGGTCAATATTCCAGGTACACAGTAAGCCCTTTTTATAAATGCAAGTATACTTTTATTTGCTGTAACTTTTATTGCATTATACTTTCAAATGTTAGTTCTGCTCCATTATTTTCTTTTTACTTCTCTGGGAACTACAATTGCACGCACATTGGTTTTATTTGCTGTCTTCTACATCTTATGCTTTCTTATGCATTTACCTTTTTCATTTGATTTTCCTGTACTAGGCTATTTCTATCTCCCATCTTCATCGTTTCAGTCCATCTAGCTCTTTATCTTGAGGAAGTTGTAACATTGACTTCATTTCTGAAATTATTTGTAAAATGTTCTTCTTCAACTTTCCCCCCAAAATTTGTTTAATCATCTCTCCTTTCTTTTTTATATCTTTTTTGTTCATTTCCAGTCTAAGTTTGTTTCTGAATTTGTTTCAAAGTTGCTTTTCCGTGTGTAAAAACATGTTTTTTGACACTTAATGAATATTGATATGTATTTTAGTTGCTTCTCTGCTTCTTCCGCTTCCTCTGCTTCTTCATTGTTTTCCTCGTTGTGTGGGAAGTGAGAGATATTTTCACCATGTGAAAAAATTTGATTTCCACATAACTTCCTTCTTGAATTAGCTTTGTGTGGGTGTTACCTGATATTTTCTGTTCATTTTTAAATGCTTTGGATTTCCCTGAACCAGAAATAATAGGTGTTTCTCCATGGAAAGAGGTTGAGGTTCAGATTGTGGGTTCAGATTCAGGCTTCTCTGTGGGTGCAGTAAATTTGAGTATCTTTAATAGATGTGTATTCAGTAATACTCTTATTTAAAGCACTTAATTTTTATTTCTTGCTTGCTTCCTGATTTTTCTTCACCAATCAAATTACAAAGAAAACCTGTCTTTCTAAACTGCTTTCTGGCACGACAGAACTGGTGCCTTCATAGGTGTTCCCTTTTGGTCCCATGAACTTTCAGCCTCGTCAAATTGATTCCCAATGAGCCAGTTCTCTGCTCCACTGGGGCTCAGTCTCATTCCAGTATTTCCACTCAGAGTGAGAACTTTTGTTACAGGGGAGATTTAATAGGTGTTCTGCATTGTTAGCACCCTGCTTCCTATAGTTCTGTTCTCTATAGTCTTAGTCCCGGTCCAGAATGGGATCCACAGGTAACTGTTCTGGATTATTTATTTAGAAGGGTGGTACTGGGCATTAAACCCAGGGAAACTTTACCACAGACACACACCCACAGTTCTTTTTTATTTTTTGAGACAATGTCTGACTAAGTTGTTTAGGGCCTTGCTAAATGCTGAGTCTGACCTTGAATTTGAGATTCTCCTATCCAAGCATCCTAGTTAAAGAACCTGAGCCACTGAACCCAGCACTTTTCTGATTTTGGATGTTCACATTCTCATTTTCAAGTTAATATTAGCCTGTACTATCCTCTGTCTCCTATTTATGTTGTAGATGTGAATCTGAGGTGCATTTTTCTGTTTGTTCTAATATTTTTGGAAGATATAGAGAAACTCAGATTTGGCAGTTGCCATAATCCTTATAGGAATCTGTAAATATTAATTAAAGCTTTTAAAGCTACCTAAATAATATCATTCTCTAACTAGATTTTCCTGATACAGAAAGTCATTGTATTTTGTAAATAAATTGGTATTCAAGAAACTTGCAAAACTCTTATTCTGATAAACTACATATAGCATCCCCTTCATCCCAAACAAACCTCCAGGCAGAAGCAGCTTTCCGGAAGAAGGTGCTCATCAGCGCAGAGGTGTCTGATCCAACCCTTTGACCTGTAAGGAGAAACACTTGAAGACCTGCCTTGCTTCAGCACAGGAAACCTCAATTCAAAGATCCAGAAGAGGGGCTGGAGTGGTGGCTCAGAAGTTTTAGTGCTTACCTTGCATGCACAAGAACACAGATTTGAACCCCATCACCATGTATTCAACGAAGTGTTGGAGCAATGAAAAAATTAAGTACAATCGATTCTCTTTCTATCTCTTTCACTGTCTCTCTCTCAAGAGACAATGAGAGAGAGAGATCCAGAAGATCTTCAAAAACAAGGAATCAAACTAGAAAAGATTTACCTTAAACACATAACTCCCCTATGAAGGAGCATTCAAACAGGGAGTGGGATGAAAACCCAGAAAAGTTTTCAACAATCTGATTACTAGAAGGAACAATGAACTAAAAGAAGATTTAATGAAGGGACTAAGTGAGAAACCTCAAGAGATGAAAAACTTTATTATCAAAGAAATAGACATACTGAAAAAGGTAAGTAATCACATCAGAGGAATGATAGAAGAATTTAATAGATGAATTTTTATAGAAAACAGAACTTCAGCACTTGAACTTCTGACAATAAAGATAGGCTCAGTAAGCTTAAGCATAGTATGAAAAAAGAAAAAACTCACAAAGCATGAACAGAATTTTCAAAATGTCTAGGATTAAATCAGAAGAATCTAAGGGTAATTGGGATACTTATAAGAAGAAACCAAAATGCAAAGGAATGACATAAAGAACATTCTCAACGAAATAGTCAAAGAAAAATTTTCCCATATTAGAATAGAGTCAGATATGCTCATCCAGGAAGCATATAAAACACCCAATAGACCTAATCAAATAAGTTGATAGAGATAAATCATATTCAAAATGTACAACAGGGAAATCCAGGAAAGAATATTAAAAGCTGCAAGAGGGAAATGCCAAATCGCATTCAAAGGCAAACCAATAAAGATCACCTCTGACTTTTCAGCTCAGATTCTAGAAGCAAGAAGATCCGGGAAGGAGATATTTCATCACTGAATGACTACAACCTGCAGCCAAGAATACTATACCCAGAAAAACTCAGCTTCAAATAAGAAGGGGAAATATGAACATTTCATGATAAGATCAAGCCTGAAACATTCATGAGCAGAAAATCAGCATTACAAAGAATTCTCAAAGATAAACTCCAGACAGAAGAACAAGAAAACAATCTTCAAAATTCACAAACAGAGGAAATTCAATAAAAGTATACACTATCAAAAGACAACCAAGACAGCACAGAACTCATTAATAAACACTATGACAATGAATGACAACCGAATAACCATCCTAACACTGAAGGTGAGTGAGCTCCATGCACCAATCAAAAGACATAGATTAGCAGACTGGATCAAAAAACAAAATCCAACAATATATTGCCTACAGGAGACCCATCTTACAGCAAAAGACATCCACAGATTGATGGCAAAAGGATGGAAAAAAATCTACCAGGCATACCATCCAAAAAAGCAAGCTGGTGTCACAATCATTATATCCAATAAAGTAGATTTCAACCATAAACTAATCATAAAAGATAAATAAGGCCACTATATCACAGTAAAGGGAACAATACAACAGGAAGATAAAACCATAGTAAATATCTACATTCTAAACACCAATACTCCCAAGTATGTGTAAAAATTTCTCCATGACATAAAACCAGATATGGACCCCAACACAATAATACTGGAAGACTTTAATACTCCTTTATCACCAATGGACAGAACATCAAAGCAAAAAAACAATAAAGAGATCTCCAGCCTAAACAACTCCGTAAACCAGGCTGGAGTGGTGGCTCAGCAGTATCATGCTTGCCTGGCATGCATGAGGACTCAAGTTCAAAACCCCAGCACCACATACACAAATAAGAGTTGAAGCAATGAAAAACTAAATAACATTGATATTTTCTCTCTCTCTCTCTCTCACTCTCCCTCTGTCTATCTTAAAAAAAAAAAAACTGTCCATAAATCAAGTGGACTTAACCAACATCTATAGAATTTTCAACCCCAAATTGGCTGAGTTTAACTTCTTCTCAACACCGCATGGATCCTTCTCCAAACTAAATCATATTCTGGATCACAAAGAAAATCTTAGCGTATGTAATGATATCCTTTTCTTATTCCTAGGAACACAGAGAAAACTTTCAAGGTGCCACTACTAAGTATGATGTTTGTCCTTTGTGCTTTTATCTGGTGTATTTTTAGTGTGATAAGATCCTGTGTGATTCTTGGTGAAATATACCCTATTTTTCCAGAGTTCATCATTAAAACTCACAATCAAGGATGAAAGATTCTAAGAATCACTAGCTATTGGGACTATCTACCTCCTGCTGAGCTCACTAAGCAAAATGGCAGCTCTTGAAATTGAGCAATCTCGAGTCATAAGATAGAAATATATAAATTGACTGTAATTAACTATGCTGTATGATATTTCCTTTTCCTCTGGTCAGTGAGGACATTGCGTTACAACCATCTAATATGATTATTTTATATTTTTAACTTGCATTCATTAAGGCAGTTATGCTTTTGTTTTTAAGACTCATTTCTAGTAATTTAAAATATCTAATTTTACAATTAGAGAAAATTCATTATGAACATAATAGGTGAAAATGCTCTTACACTATCACTATCCCTAGTCTCTGGTCCCTAACCCTTTCTTTTGGGATATCTTTGAGACTAAGGAGGAATGAGGAGGAGAGATGTTTTATGCAATTGCAGACCTACTCCTCTCTTGCTTTAAGTACACTCAAATGCTTGCATCAAGCAGTATTATTCTGATACTCAACCTCTGGCTCTTTCAATAGCAGCTCCTAGAAAACTTGCAGCCTTGGTCTCAGATACTCATCCTAAGCCTCAATTCTGGAGACTAAGGACATAAAGAAGTATATCCCCATACTTCTGGAGCCTGGAAATGAGAGGTAGTACCACTAGACCAGTTCTTTGCAGCACTCTTTAATGATTCAGTGCTATCATGGCAAGTGAGCAAACTTAGCTATTTGGCAGGAATCCTGCAGGAAACCAATCATCTTTTTTCCCCTCTAGCCAACATACCCATATATTTATAAGTGATTTTTCTTTGCCCCTCTCCTCACTTGGAGAGAGAGCAACAAACTGAGTGTTCTTCACTCCCCCAGAATGGAGAAGACTGCTCTCTTGGTGAAGATTGCACCTTCTGCAAAAGATACAACAATCCACTTCTGGTATTTCTCTTGCTTGGACTGAGAGATATGTGGCTAGGTAGACAAGGGCCTCCTCTGATGAAAAGACACTTACCAGTCATCTCTGCAGAGAAGCAGATGGCCTTATAGCTGGTGGGTTCTCTAACCCAGAATGCGAAGTAGGTGAAGACTTTTGTTCTTGGCTATTAGCTTTCATTTTCAATTTCTGAAAAACAGAAAAGACCCTACTTGGCACTTTACAGCATCTTGCTTTAACATTACAACATCATTTTTTGACCTTTAGTTTATAGACTTTGTCTCTGCCCCAGGCACACTTCAAACCATCAACACACGAAACTTACCGATGTTACTGAACTGTTCCTTTCATATCATCATATGGTGAAATTTAATGGTACAGAAGAACTATGCAAACAAATACCCAATCGGTGAAAAAAAAACTATGAGAGCACATTTATGAATAATGACCTTATGCCCAGTTCTCAATGCAAATGTGGAAGTAACTCATGGAAGCAATCACTAGCTATTTCAGGGCCCACAACCAACAATTTGAAGAAAAGCGAGAGTTACTGGACCACACATTTGAAGCAATCCATGATACTCACACTCATTAAACTGTGATTAAACCCTGACTCATTAGCACTTTATTAACGATGCAACCCCAAGACAGTGACAACAAAAGTCCTGAAAGGACATACACTCTGAGGAAAGCAGCCAAGTCTTTTTCTTCCTTCTTTCCCTCTCTCCTCCCTTTTCTTTTCTTTACTTAATCCTTCTTTCAATGTATGGCATTGACCTTGCTTATTAGAAGTGTTCAGTAAATGTTTGTCAAATTAAATAAAAATAAAATGTGCTATTTTATGTCTAGACATGAATATGACACAGTTGACGCCCTGAACTTTGAACTGTTCACAACTTTGCAACTACACCTGCAACTCAACTCCTTAGCAGAGTTTCAACAGCTTCCTAAACTTAGGCTGTTTGCGCCTGTCTATCTGGTTTGTTTATTTATTGTGTTAACCAGCTTCTTCACTGCAGTGACTAAACAAACCTGATGAGAACAATTTTAGAGGAAGAAAAATTTATTTGTGTGCTCACAGTTTCAGAGTTCTCAGTCCATAGAAGGCCAGCTCCACTCCTTGGTGCTCTAGGTGAGGCAGAACATCATGACTGAAGAGTATGACAGAGGAAAGCAGCTCACATGATTATCAGGAAGCAGAGAGAGAGACTCCAACCTCCTGATACAAAATGTGTACCCCCAAGGCCCCACTCCCAAGGACCCACCTCCTCCAGTCACACTCTACATGCCTTCAGTTACCACCCAATTAATCTCTATGAGGTGACTGTATCATTGATTGGGTTAAGGATCTCATAACACAATCATTTCACTTCCAAGTCTGCATTTTCTCATATGTGAGCTTTTAGAGAACTCAAATTCAAACCATAATTTTTTTTTATTCACTGAGATTGCTACAATAATACCTCCTTTGTTCTATTAGCACATGGGAAAGTAAATATATCAGTTCAATAATGTCATTATATTTCTCCCTTTCCTTTTTTTAAAAATATCTTTTCCTTCAGCCAAAGAATCATCTGGAGCCCCAGCAGGCTTCCAAATCTGCACCTTTCCAGATGTACTTTTCTTTTACAACCATGTAGTCCATATTATATCTCTGTCTAGGGCTTATTATAATCCTCCTTCTCTACCCCCACAATTAGTTACTATTGTTGACACTAAACCACTCAATCAGCTTAGTTATTTTATGGTTTTAAAAAGAGTTTGGAGTTTGAATTGGTTAGTGTCAAACACTCAGTTAAAACATGAACATTGGGAAATTTCTGTAGGAAAAGAATATTGTAATTATCATTATAATCATCTAATTTTATGCCTTTAAATTGGCAAATTAGAGTGTACGTATTTATCATGAATAACAAGGTGTCTTGAAGAACAGAAACATTGTGGAATGGCTAAATCTAACCCATTGATATAAGCATCACTTCACAGTTATCACTGTTGTAGTGAAAACTTTGTATCTACTCTCTTAATATTTTTCAGTAACAGAATACACTGTTAATTGTAGTCACCATATGTTACAACATTTCTCCAGAAATTATTCCTGAAATTATTTCTTCTATATTTTTTAAAGAGAGAAGGACAGTGAGAAAGAAAGAGAGACTCAGTTTCATTCATTTTTTCATATAGCCTTTGTTGCTCCAACACTTCACTATGTATGCGGTGCTGCAGTTTGAACTATGCGCATGCCACGCAAGTGCCATAACTGCTGAGCTACCGCTCCAGCCCCATCATCTATCTTTTTGAAACCATGTCTACTTTGATTCACATCTCCCCAAAATCATCTCTATCCTTGATAACCACCATTTTACTTTGTCACTTCTATAAGATCAACCTTTTAGATCTCACATATGAGATCATATGGTATTTGTCTTTCTGTGGCCAACTTATCTAGCTTATTTCACTTAATATAATGTTGGTCAGGTTCATCCATATTGTCACAAATGAGAGAATTTCTTCTTTTTTATGGTTGAATGTAATTCCACTGTGTATTTATGTCACATTTTCTTTGTCCATTCATTTGTTGATGGAAACAGTGTAATTCCATATCTTAGCTGGTGTATATGATGCTGAAATAAACATGAGAGATATTTCTTCTCTATGTTGATTTCATTTCCTTTGAATACATACCCTGCAGCAGGATTGCTGGATATAAGGTAGTTCTATATTTAATTTTTATACGAACCTACAAACTCTTTAATATGAGGTCTGTACTAATTTACACTCCCTTCAACAGTTCAATGGCTCCCTTTTCTCCATATGCTTCCCAACACTTGCTATCTTTTGTATTTTTGATAATGATTTTTGAACAAGTTTGTGGTGATATTTCATTGTGGTTCTAATTTGGATTTCCTTGATGATTTGTAACACTGAACACCTTTTCATATACCCATTGTCTAATTATGTTTTCCTTTGAGAAATATCCATCAATCATTTTTTAATCAGATTGCTTTCTTGCTATTGAGTTGTAGTGGCTCCTTATACATTTCAAATATTTACTTATTATAAAATGTAGAATTGAAACGGAGGATATGTATAAAGCACCAATTTTAAAAATAAATAAATAAACAGAAGTAAACCTAGCAGAGTAGAAGAAGGGGCTTGGGATTTGGGAGAAGGGTAGAGGCTAGAGACTGAAATGAAGCAAATTAAAATCCATGCATGTAGTGTTATTTCAAAATGAATCCTGTTCTTATGTATAACTATAAGGCACTGCTAAAAGTATTTTTTATATGAATAGTTAGCCAATATTTTTCTCCCTTTCTGGAGATTGTCTCTTCACTCTGTTGTCATATTTCTTGAAATGCTATGTGGAGAATGACTCTGATGCTTGAGGACTGATGAGAAACTGACCCAGTCCTGTAAGAATTTGGAAGGAAATGACTAATAGTGTCAGTAAAAAAAATACATCCAGTTCCATGGGGAAAGCAAAGGAAGAGAAGGAACTGATTGGAACCACAACCCAGAGATGAAAGCAGTTTTGTGAAGAAAATAAAAATTGACAATAAAGAGAAGAAGCTTGGCAAGCTGGGATATGGAATAAGATTGAATAAGAAATGGTGGAACTCAAAAGAGATAACTGTAGAGCAAGGGGCTCCAGAATTAAAGCGCGACCTCTCAGATCTCAGCTGAATTATGCTCGGATGAGCTCTGTCTGCTGGTGATACGCTCCCAAATCTCTGACTCTCTGACATTATTAGATTATCCAGTATCTATACCTGGAGGCCTGCGATTGCCATTCTGTCCTGGACTGATGCTGCTGATGGTTTTAGAAAACATCTTGGCTGCAGGAAACTGATTGATCCCCAAGCATGTACCATTATCTGAATGTACCCTAATCCTGGTCCATCCCTAAAACCTCACTAAGAAAAACCAAAACTGAAAAACAAAAAAGTTATCAAACTTCGTAAACACTAAAGCATAAATTTTAAAAGGTGAAAACTGGTACTTAGAAAAGCAAAAAAAAAAAAAAACATTCCTTGATATAATGTTTTGCACGCTAAGCCTTTATTTTTTCATCATGGAAATGATGGGTATACACTACAAAAAAGTATCACTATAAAAAACAGCTTCCATTGATAGGTGGTGGTTGTTATGTGTCCTAGTTTTTAAAAAATAAAAGAAAGAGCAAAAAAGAAATGTCTAAAACTCCATAAAAGTAAAGTTTGATTTTCAAAGTTATAAAATCATCCAGTCACAACATTTGCAGTAAAATTAGTTCCATCATAATAAAGTGTAAGCCCAAATTCTGGCATGTAAGCAAATGTTTATGGCTCCATTCCAAATAATTAAGGAAAGTTTATTTCTGTAACCTAAATGATCAAGCTGCTCATAACTCTTCACCCCTATTTTCATGTCATGAACTTGATTGAAGTCAAGGTTTCAATTTGAACTCTAGTTTTTATCAGTTCATTTTACCTATAGATTCCAACCAAGGAAAGAGACTTACTATAAAAATGCCTGCTACTAAAAGTTGTTGAAATTCCAGGATATGTGCTTCTTTCTTAATGCTAATAAGATTCTTGTATTTATCCTTTTAAAGATGTCATGGATAAATAAAAATTTTTGATGATTTTTTGTTTTTCTGTGTGTGTTTTGTTTTATGCAGTACTAGGAATTGAACCTAGGGCACCCTACCACTGAGTTATAAGCCCAACCCTTTTTATCTTAAGTCAGGATCTCACTAAGTTACCCAGACCAGCCTTGAACTTTTTTTTAAAGAATGAGAGAGTATGTTAATTTTATTTTTTCATCTGATTTTTGTTTTTCCTCCACTTAGTTGTGTCTGTGGTGCTGGAAACTGAACCCAGGTTCTCACTCATGCCAGCCAAAGACTCTACTGCTGAGTCAACTCTCCACCACCACCCCCCATAGCCTTAAACATTTAATCCTCTTGATCCAGTCTCTCAAATAGCTGGAATTACAAGCATGTGCCACCATGTCCAGAAAACAGAAAGTATTTACTGAGCACTTGTTGATAAATCAGAACTATAGCATATGGTTTTTCTTCTTAGAGAGACTTCATCTTGTTGGAAATGTGAGACAAATATGTGTGATAAACCAATGATGTTAAAAAATGAATTAAATGGTGGAGAAATGTTCATAAAAGAAAGCAATTAAAGTTTGCAATAACGTTGGAAGTATTTATGTGCTCCTAGAAGGTAAATTGGACTTCAGAAGTTGGATAGGACTTGTTTGGGGAGTCTTTTGCTAGGTATATCTGATTGCATCAGATGTTTTATCAGAAAGGTTAAAACTTAAGTTACTTTGATAAGAGAAGGGACAATTTATATTGTTATTGAGCAAATCTTGGAGTCTTAACAATTGGGATGTCAGGGTTGACTGCTTTTTCACTATTTAATCTTCACATACTTGATCTCCAAAGCTCTGTGAAGCCATCTGCACCACCTCATTCTCTACCAGTCCAGAAAGAGCTGTCAGAAGAAAAAAATTATCCATGTAGCCCTTGAAGAAAATAAGTTTACGTGCCAGTATGATCTAATGCAGGGTGATTATGTCAGACAAGAATTTTCAGAATTCTCAATTGATGACAGAGCTCTAATTCCCGAAGCACTGTCTTCATTACCTCTCTAAAGCTTGTCCTAAAATTTTCTACACACCTTGTTGTGTTGTCATTCCAAAGTAGTCTGCCTCATTTGGTCCAATTTTAAAAGCAAACACCTACATAACTGTGGCTAAGTAGAAAATTGAAATGTGCCTGAGAACACAGTACAACTGTGATTCAAAGGAATGCCACTCCATCCACAGCTGGGCAGGATGGGGACAAAGCAGGCAGGACGTCCAAAGAGATAATCAAGTTGTTGGAACATAATGAATTTCTTTTCGTATCATTACAGCCTTATTAGCTTTTACTTCCATGCAGAGAGCATTTTTATTCTGGACTGAATCCTATTAAAAGGGCTGATACCAGAGTTCCCAATTAAATCTTTATCCTCGCATGCACAGAAGGAAGAAAAAAGAAAAACATAATCTGTCTTAGTTACTAAGCACAATAAAGGTGGCCTCAGGAAGAAGAGAACCCACAGGAGCCGCTTTGAAAACCAGTAGCAACCTTTCCAACAATTTCAAATTAAGGCAATTTTCAATTGTTTGATTTGTGTGTGTACATAGTTTTTTGTTTTCATTGCTTTTGTTTTTTAGTAATCCTTGAGACAAATTTCAGCTACTCGAAAGGGTAAAGAGACTTTAGAATTAAAGACTCTAACAAAAGGAGAAATCTTCATGCCTGATTAAAAACATCTAACCGTGAGCTAAAAATCAGCATACTATAGTGATTCACACATACCAATGTTTATAGCAGCACAATTCACAACACCAAAGTTATGTAACCAGCCTAGGTGTCCCCCAGTAGATGACTGGATAAAGAAAATGTGGCATATATGCACAGTGGAGCTTTACTCATCCACAAAGAGGAATGAAATTATGTTATTGCTGGCAAATGCATGAGACTGCAGATTATGCCAAAGGAAATAAGCCAGACTTAGACAGTCAGGGGTCCAATGTTCTCTTATATGTGAAAAATTGAGAGGAATAAATAATTATAAAAATGAGGAGGGATTTCATGAAGCAGAAAAGAGCAATAGAGTAAAAGAAATGGAATAAGGGAGAGGAAAGAGATAGGAAGGGGGAAGAAGAGCAGAATGAAATTAACCAAACTGTCATGTGCATATATAAACATATCACAATGAATGTCACATCTAGGTATAAATATAACGCACCAACTAAAAGTAATCAATAAAAAACTAATTTCCTGCAAAAATGCACACCATCTTTCCTTCTGTCTTGGGGTGGGTGGTGGAGTGGGAGGGGGTGACCCTCTTAGCTGCACACTGGCCTCATCCTTACTCACCTCCTCAGAGTTGCATCCCACCAAATTCTTCTTCTCTCTCCTCTCTACTGATCTTTTCCAACTAGCACAGAGATAGGAGCAAGCAACTCCAGGCTTTCATTTGTTAATGGACTTATTTATTGAAATAGGATATATAAGGAGAAAATTTCAAAAGCCATCCAAGAGGAATTTTCAGAATGAATGCACCTATGTAAAGAGGATCCACATCAACAACTAGAATTTTGTCTACCCTAGAAGCCTCCATCCCCAACACAAACACCAAGTATTTCCTCCACCAAATACAAATCTTGACAAAAAAAATCATTGGCTAATTTTGCTATTTTAAAATATACTCTAAATTGAAAATTAATCCATATGTTCCCTCTTTTGTATGACTTCTTGGACCAATATTATGTTTGTGGAATACACAAACATTCTTGAGCATTTTTTGTCCATTTATTTTCAAAGTTGTGTAAATAAATCACTGCATAACCACTCCATGGTTGATAGATATTTGACTCATTTTGCAAAGTGAACTAGTATTAAATAAGGAATAGTAAGTAGTACTAACATAAACAGTCTTAGATGAGCAAATGCACACATTCCTGCTGGACATACACCTGGAAATGGCCTATCTGCGTCAGCAAGTATTACTGCTTAAACTTCAGTAGTGTTCAAAACAGTTTTCCAAAGTAAATATGCCAATTTACTCTCCTGGAATCAACTTATGAGGCTCTTCTGTGTGCCACATCACATTAAATGCTAGAAACAAGGTGGTCAGCAAAGCACATTATCCCTGATGTCACGTAGCTCTAGTGTTAGACACAAACATTCAAATAACTATCCTAATATACAATCGCAAACTATAATCAGAGCCAATCCCTGTTCATTATTCAGAATAAGTGAAGCCTACTGAAATCCTTGTCATGAGTCCCATGAACTTCTTTGGTACCCTCAAAACACCTGTGCACACTCAGTTCTCAAAACTAACTACACTACCCTGTCTACTTACTCTTCCACCTCTGTCTGTGAGCTCCCTGCAGGCAGGAATGCATCTTTATCTTCTGTTATCAGGACCTGCATATAACAAACACTCAGGAGACTCCAAGATTTCCTCTACTCAGCTCCTTCTTTTTTCTCTTTTCTTTTTTTTTTTTTTTAAGAAAACTGTAGTGATGGTGCTATGTACTAAATGTGTGTGTCCCCACCACAACCATGTGATAAAGTTCCATTACTCAGTGTGCTAATATCCGGACATGGAGTCTTTGGAATTTAATTAGACCACGAGGGTGAACCCTCATAAGAAGAGAGAGGAGAGAGCTTGTTTCTTCTCTGCCTGTACTTTCCACTATGGTATTACTTTGTTCTCAGACTTCCCAGCCTCCAGAATTGTGAGAAACAAATTTTTGTTGTTGGTTTCAGGCTGTCTATGGTTACCTTTCCAGCATCCTGAGCTAAGCTGGATAGAAATCACATATTAAACATGGAAGCTGTGCAGCAGAGATAGGTTGTTAATCAAAGTAATTAGTTTGTTAACATTTTTGAAAAGTTTTTCTTGACACTCTCTGTTCTCCTATTTTCTAGCAGATGGTGTCCATTTCCAGAAAAGCAGATGTTAAATAAAGCATTTCAACCATAAAATGCATTCACAGAGAATAATAAAAAACAGTGTCTAGTTTGCCTTAAATGTCTCATTTAATGCCCTGCACCCAGAGGCACCCATTATTTAGTAATTAGCAGTGATCACCATCTTCAGGCAAGTATACAATCATAAAACTCATGGTAAGCACACTGTAACACCATTTCCAAATAATAGGAGTAAATAACAGAAAAAAAATGTGTCTAAAACGATCCATGGGTTTAGAAAAAATTTAGTTGAGGTGGTTCATGGAATCCTTTAGTCTCAGAACTTTCAGGGTCTGATTTCAGCCTATTATGGCAATGTGATGGGGTTTTATCTTCTATTTAGATACAAGTTTCATTAGAATATTCTCTTACTTTATGCAATTACCTTATTCCTTTATAGATTCAATCGTTTTCATTCTGTACCAGGCAACCTTTCCGCTGCAGATACAGTGCAGAACAAAATGAACCCAAGTCAGGCTTGTTGAGTGTTTACACTCTAAAGGAAAATAAAGTTATTAAACACATAATCACACAAACACAAATTTTAAAACAATATTCTTATATGTTTTGGGGAAAATATAGATCTTTATTGCAAGCTTCTGAATTAAAATGGGCTGTAACTTAAAGTTTCTTCAAAGAAGAGAAACTGGAGGTAGGATCTGAAAACAAAGGGCAGTTGATTAGCTAAGAGGAAATGAAACCCAAAGGAAGCAGAAAACGCACCAAGCAGAGGAACACTATGTACAGGAGCCTCAAGAGAGAAAGGAGAATGATGGAATCTAAGAACCAAAAAATAAACAAATAAATAAAATTAAACCTTAATTTCCATTAAGTGCATTTTTATTTTTAAAGATGGGAAGCAATAGGGTTTAGTAGAGGAGACAGCTTTTCCTCTTCAGCTTTTTTGTCACTGTAATAAGAACAATTTGGAGGAGAAAAAGTTTATTTTGGCTCATGGTTTCAGAAGTTCCATCCATGGTAAGTTCTGGGTCCAAGATGAAGCAGAACATCATAGCAGAAGGGCATGGCAGAGGAAAGCAGTTCAGGACATCACAACAAAAATGAAGAAAGAGCTCCTCTGCTCACCAGGTACAAATTATGAACCCCAAAAGCACACCCCAATGACCAACTTTCTCCTCCTACAGTTACCACCCAGTTAGTCTGTATCAGTGGATTACATCACTGATTTTGTTACACCTCTGAAAATTCTTGCATTGTCTCATGCGTGAGATTTCATGGGACACCTCATATCTGAAGCATAACAGAGATACTGAATTGGAAATCTACAAATCTGAATTCGATTTCCAGTTCTTCCTCCCATTTTGTTGTATGACTCTGGAAAAGCAGACTTTATGGGCCTGCCCTTTCAAATTTGTGAAATAGGATTAAACTCCTTTGTCCACCAAAATTTCAGAGTGTATTACAATTCAAAAATTAGTGGAAAATTATCCTGGACCAGTGTCAAGCATTATTATTCACTATTTTTTATCCTCATTTATTTTCAATTAAAAGCAGCTTTTCAGAATTTTAACTTAACTTTCTAAGTACCTTATTCATACTACTACATAAAGCCATCTTAAATATGAAAGTGGTCTTTTTACTGACAGTTAGTGCTTTTCCTGATTTTTATCTTATGTTGTACAGTGATAACCATCTGGCATGAGTAATCGACAATAGAACATAAGCATGAGTCATGAAAAATTAACCCCTGTGTATTCATTAGACATCAAAATTGCAATTTGCAGAGAAAAAATGTTGAATTGTGGATAAACACTAAATTATGACTGGTAGGCTTTTACAAATGTCCCAGAAACTGGGAAAATCCATTTATTTTGGTAGAAGGTTAGGATAGAAAAGCACGTTTGAGAGGAGATCGTAGTGGGTTTGATTTAAGACAAGTGTAATTGGGGACCCAGAGAGACCTAAGTAGAGTGTTTTTGGTAGTGATTTGAAAAAGCATTATGGAGCTGCTTAAGAGGAGTAGACTAGAGTTACATATTGGCAGATATCAGTCCATAGGTAGCAGTTAAAACTCTGGAAACGAAGATTCCATCCATTCATGTGTTTCTGATGATGTACCCACGTATGTTCTAGATTCTCCTGGTCTACTTTGACTTAAAATTTATCCAGGTGGGAAAATAAAATAAACACACTTCGAAAGTGAAAAAGTAAGAGCCAAAGGGTTGCATTACAAAGGATAAAATATCTTTGAAGGAACTTGTTTGGGTGCAACTTCTTCTTTGGTGTAAGCACTCATTGGTAGGAACACACACTTTATAGCATACAGAATTTGGGATGATATGACAAAGACCACGTAAGTTAAGCAACTCATTGTCACTAGCTAACTTAGAGGGTCTATGTCCCACACAATATTTCTGAGTAAAGAAATCAAGCAAAAATAGTCTCAGGAGCAAATATGGTTCACATAAACTTATAAATTATTTTTTATTTGAAAAATCATACCCTACATATGCTTATTCTAAATTTGTCGAATACACAACATAATTGTAGACTCTGTGATACTGCTTCTTATCTTAAGTAGCCTTTTCTGAACATATTTCTTACTTGTTGCATTAGTCAGCTTTTTCACTGTTGTGACTAAAAGACCCAACAAGAACAATTTTAGGAGGAAAAGTTTATTTAGGTGCTCATGGTTTCAGAGGTCTCAATCAATAGAAGACTAGCTCCATTCCTTGGGGCTAGGATGAGGCTGAATATCATGGCAGAAGAGGGTAGCAGAAAGAAGTAGTTCAAGACATCACATCAGGAAGGAGAGAGAGAGAGAGAGAGAGAGGAGAGAGGAGAAAGAGGGAGACTTTACACTAGATACAAAATATATACCTGTAATGACCCACCTTCTCCAGTCATACCCTACCTGACTTCAGTTGCCCAATAGGGATTAACTCACTGATTGGGTTAACACTCTTATTACCCAATCATTTTACTTCTGAGCCTTCCTGCATTGTCTCACATGAGGTTTGGGGGGATACCTCACATCCAAAACATAACACTTGTTTAAAAATCCATGCATTTACTGTATTGTTCATAGATTGTCAAAATTGATGTGTGTGATAAGTTCACTAATATTTCTTGAATTCATTTCGTGTATGGGGTTGCTCCAGGTACTGAAACTATAGTTAACGTCACAACAAGAAAGATCTCTGCATGCATGGCACTTGTATGTCATATGATAATTTTCTTACTGAAGAAAGAAATGAATTTAGTCCTTTTCTCAGTACCATTTATATCAAACTTCACCAGAATTGTTTAAAAGCAATTAAAATTTTCAAGTATACACTAAGAATGATCAAAAATAATAATCAAGAAATTTAAAAATACTTTGTTTTTTACGTTTCTTGGAAAAAAGATTTCTATTAATTTTATTTGGAAAAGGAGAAGAAATCTTTTGAAATTTTCTGAGGATGAATAATTTTTAATTAAATAAATTTCAATATTGACAACACTTCCTAGTCTAAGAAAACATGTTCCAACGTATTTCTCAAATATATCTCTTAAACCTTGAAAATTTATCATGTATAGTTAGATACATGATTTTTCTTCTCCCTAGCTATCTACTCAAACTGACCAAAATAACCTTGGTAGAATTTTACATTTAAAGCTGCATCCCCAACGGAAATAAACTATAATTGCAATTTTTTCTTTTCTTTTTCATTATTCATTTTATTCCTCCCTGAAAAACATATTAAAACTCATAATACTTCTTTGATTCTAAAATCAGAGAGAAAACTTTTAGGTCTCCTTGGTAACTTAAATCATTTTATATAGTTTGATTGCCTAACATTTCTCTCAGATTGAAGAAACGTCCTAAATCAGGTGTTCTCAAGCAGGACATTTTAAGTGGGACAAGGGGCAAATCATGGATTGAACCCAGAGACGCTTGACCACTGAGTCACATCCCTAATTCTCTTTTATTTGATTTTTGTTTTACTTTGAGGCCCACTAAGATGTTCAGGGCCTGGTGAAGTTGCTGAGGCTGACTGAACTTGCAATCCTCTTGCCTCAGCTTTCCAAACCACTGGTATTACATGCATGTGCCACCACAACTGACCCAAGCAGGACATTTTTAATCCCCTGGACTTATTCTCTTTTGGAACCTGCTGTCCTGTACATCGTGGGATGCTTAGCTATTTCCCTGTCCTCTACTCATCAGATCCTACTTTCAACTTCTATCATCCAAGTACTACAGCCAAAATTGTCTCTAAACACCACCAAATGTCCTCTGGGACAGGGAACTAAATTATCTCCAAGAAAGAACCATTGTCCCAGATGAGAAGATTCTTATTTGTTAGTAGTGATAGAGTTTGTAAAACCCTTTAATGACTGAAGACCTTCAATTTTAAGTTTTACTTTAATTTTAAAGTAGCTTGGATGTTAAAATTCATTTACCATTCTGCTTATTTAAATTTATGCTTTATTTTAATTATAAAACAGAATGTTATAGAACAAAGCTTGGAAAAATTACTTAATTATAATTTATGAGAACCGATATTCTAGAAGGTACTCTGCTATGAAAATAGAACACCAATACAATGTTAAATGTAGGCTCTTTTTCTTCAGTGTCTGAGTGAAGAAAGATATGTTAGTCAGAGAAATCCAAATATGAGCAGCATAATCAGAGAATTAATATTAGGTGCATTCATTTGCTAACTAGTTGATTAAATTTTAATGTATTTTATTGTGAGTGGGAAGTAATATTATGTGAATATTAATAAAAACCATTTATGCTCCTCTTGCTTAAGAACTCTTGCTCTTGAATGTAGCAAGAGTTCTTGAATGTACATAATGTGTAGCTATAGAAACTTGCCATTTCCATTACTGGAATTCTCTCTTAAAGAGCAAAACTGATTAAACTTTTATTTTCTGGAAAGTTTCTTAAAGTCTAGCAAGGAAAATTCACATTTTTTCCAAGAATGAATAGATTTAAAATAGTGGGAGATGGGGGGAAGAGGATGAAGCAAGCACATCAGATTGGAAATCTTATATATTTGTGTAAATATTTATATGAATTATGCTTATCTAAAGAGGCATGATCTTTTGTGCATTGCTGCAGGCCTGGGTTCACCAGTTTACACTATGGTTAATGGTGGTAAAAATTGAATGTTAAGAACCACAGAAAATGAGTCCTCAAGAAAAATTAGCCAAAACCCAAGCTCTATTTTCAAGGGGCACACAATCTAAGCTGGAGCTAGAAAATGTGATTAATGGGACACAGGCTCCCCTCTTCAACATCCTCACCCATATGCAGAGGTCTCCATAGAATTCCAGGTGGGGTTTTTTTTTTTGACATTTGATTTTCTTTATGCATCTCATTCCATCAGTATGAACTTAGTTCAGAATAACAATAACAATGACAAAAATGTTCAGGAGTAGAAAGAATTCATGTATGGAAAAATCTATCAGAATAAAAAAGTTACTCCAAACCAATTGCAAAGCTAATTTCAAACTGACAAAATACTACCAGGAATAAAAGAAGCAAGTAAACATTTTGGTAAACTGGTGGGATTCTAGTCCTGCGGGCTCTGTGTGAGCTCTCAGTGTAGGGAAAGATTATTTAATAATGCTCCAGACTCAACTGGGACTGTACTTATTTAGCCCCAAACTCAATGGCATTTCAGTAGACTGAACAAGAAGAAGACACAATGAGGGGAGGAGCAAATTAGCACTGTCTCATGTTTGCTTGTACATTATCTGACACACTGGACCAGTGTAGAGAATATTATCCCCTGTTATTTTGGACCCGAGATTTTTTTTCTAAGGTGAACTTTCATCTTTTATTTCATGGTATTAGCATGGTATCAAGAAATATGTCCATTTTCTAGTTCCCATGTGCGCTAAAAAGTATGGCATTTGTTTTAGAATTGCTAATCATTAAAACTGACTATGTTGGGCTATTTATTCTCTAGTCTTTAATATGAAAACCCTACAGGATTTTTTTATTTTAAGTTAATTTATTTTTTTATTAGTGCATTATTGTTATCATAATAGTGGGGTTCATGTTGACATATTCAGACATGCAGATAATATTATATGCCATTTCAATCACCAGTATTTTCTCTTTCCTTTCCTTCACCTGATCCCCTTCCTCCCTTCTAATATTCTTTCTTCTATTAATTAATTGGGGGTTTTGATTTGGTGCTGTACAGATACACATGAAACTAGAAATCAGGGCTGGGGTTGTGGCTCAGTAGTAGAGTACTTGCCAACTTTTTGATTCTATAGTTCCCCCCACTTTCCCCTGCCCCTCAGCTGTGTTGATCCCCTTCCTCTACATTATAGTTCTCTTTTATATTTTCATGGGATCTCCTGCTTTTTTTTTTTTTTTTGCTTTTTTTTTTTTTAAGAGAGGGACAGTGTGAGAAAGAGAGAATCAATTTTTTTAGTAGTTTTCATGTAGTTGTCTTTGCTTCAACACTTCGTTGGGTACATGGTACTGGGATTCAAACCCACATCTTTGTGCATGCTAGGCCAGCGCCGTAACCACTTAGCTACCATTGCAGCCCCTCATCTGCTTTTTTAATTCTACATGTAAGAGAAAACATTTGATCCTTGAGTTTCTGAGTCTGGCTTATTTCACTTAGCATGATGTTCCCCAGTTTCATGCATTTACCAGCAATTGACATAATTTTATTCTTCTCCATGGCTGAGAAAATTCCATTTTGTATACATAGCACATTTTCTTCAGCTATTCATCTGTCTGTGGGACCTGAATGAGATGCACAATTTGACTCTTGTGAATTGTGCTCCTGTAAACATTGGTATGCATGTATCACTACACTATGCTGATCTTAGTTCTTTTGAATGAATACCACCAAGGAGGTGGATGGCTGGGTCTTATGGTGGTTCCATTCGTAGTCTTTTGAGGAATCTTATACTGCTTTCCAAAGTGGTTGTACTAATCTGAAGTCTCACCAACTATGTATGAGTGTACCTATTCCCCCTACATCCTTGCCAGCATTTATTATTTTTTGTATGTTTGATTATTGCCATTCTAACCTGAGTCAGATGAAATACCCTTGTAGTTTTGATTTGTATTTCTCTGGCTGGCAAGGATGCTAAGTATTTTTCATATTTTTGTTGGCCATTTGTATTTCTTCTTTTGAGAAATATCAGTTTAGCTCATTTTCTCATTTCTTAATTGAGTTTTGGGGGATTTTTCCTTTGTTGTTAAGCTTTTGGAGTTCTTCATTTTCAGTATATTAATTCCCCATTGAAAGAGTAGCTGGCAAAGATTTTCTCCCATCCTGTGGGCTCTGTCTTTACAATTTTGTTTCCTTTGCTGTGCAGAGGCTTTTTAATTTGAAGCCATTGTATATATTGATTCTTGGTTTCATTTCTTGAGTTTTGAAGATCTTATTAAGGAAGTCAGTGTCTGTACAAATATATTGGAGTGTTGAGCCTACATCTCCCAGCAGCTGCAGAGTTTCTGATCTAATTCCTATGTTCTTGATCTAGTTTGAGTTTATTTTTGTGAAGGGTGAGAGGAGAAATCTGTCATTCTTCTACATATGGAAATACAGTTTCCCCAGCACCATTTGTTATTATACAAGCTGTCTTCTCTCCAACATACAGTTTGGTCACCTTTGGTGGTGACCAGATGACTGTATTTATGTGGATCTGTCTTTGTGTCTTATATTTCTCTCATTTATACTAGACAGTATGTTGAAATACCTTGTTAATTGACCAAACTGAGCTAATAAACATCCTCAAGTATTTTTAAAGTGATAAAATAATGTCAAACATATGTTATCATGTAAATGTCCAAAATGTTTCTGTTGAAGCAGACACTGTTTTGAGTGTTTTCTCTATTATTTTGCCACTGTTTGCCTAGGAACTTGAACAGATTTAAAGGACTTGGTGATGAGAACAGATCCCCTGCAGGTTCACTGGGGAAGTACTTTATTGAGGACACTGGTGTTTTCAAAGTGCTACTTGTGCTACATACTTATGTACTGAAAATAAAACAACTTCCTTGGGGCATCAAGCTTTCTCCGTGTTTAGGCTAATGTGATCTCCACATTTTACCATAGTATGTCAAAGTCATTGGCAGATGTTGCAATGTACCCTGAAAAACATCTTTTAGCTTCCATCTCAATGGGAATAAGAAAGGATTTATCCCAAATGATTGCATCAATGGTTCACATGCTACTCTTCAGAGAGAGAATTCAAATCACTGCTTCTTGGCCGTTCTGTTGGAAAGATTGTCAAGGTAGCAAAGTGAAATGAATGGTCAGCTATGGGAAACAACACTGTTCTACGTTTATCTCTACCATCTCAGTAGATAAACAAGCATGAATAAACTCTGTCCTTGAAGGTAACACTGAATAATGTACTTAATATTTCATTTAAGTTTTTTTCTGATGTTTCCAGAACACATATTCACTGTCTAATTTCAACAAAAGATAAGAGTTTTTAATCTTTTTGAAAATCCACTTGATATCTTTCCAATTTAATGTGGAACTATTTTTCTCCAATGTTTCAATGACTCTTTTTTGATGGGGATAAAACCCAATAATATTATACATGTCAGTATAACCAGGTCACCAGAGACTCAGAACTCATCTGAGCCCCTAAAAAGAAGTTCTAGCTTCAATGTAGGAAGACAGATTAGATACTTTTTCAATATTTTATTTAGAGCATGGTTTTCAGAAAGTAGTTCTCTATCCTTTCTCCCTGACCAGCCCCTGGGCTGCACATAGGATTGGCTGTGCAATAGGTAAGCCTTTGCATTTGCCCTTCAGTATTCTACAAAGGGATGGTAATTAAAGAAAGATCAGTTCAATTTCTAAAGTTATCCTAGAAGGAGAATTTTCAAACCCTGGAAATACATACTTAAATATTCTGAATTTAATTATACTGGGATTCATGTTGGCAGCAGATAAAATCAGTCCACTTTCCTGAGAGCGAATTAAAACATTGGCATTGCTAGTCAAACTAATGTATCATGAGCCCTGAGCTGCTGATTTACTTGAAGTCTGGAATATTTATATTACGTGTATGAACAATATAAATGAAAAAAGCAGCTGCACATATAAGCCAACAAACATCAATAATTTGATTATTTTCCTGCACAGCATATAGAGAGAAATAACTTATGGAGCCAGTGGGAACACTAAAATAAGCTTTTCTCTCCTGGCTAATAAATCTGAAGAAAATACCTCACCTCTGCCAGGGCAATATTCCTAGAAAAGCTTTCTTAAGTCCAAGTACATTTAACACTCCTTCAAATTTCATGGTCTAATCATGTGCAAAGACTCTTCCACAATTCCATAATTCTCAGCAAGGGACAAGAAAGAGGTACCTTTCATTGGATTGTGAAGATTGGAAATTTAGCACAAATTAGGGACCAGTCATGGGGGATCAACTCCCCATTCGGTTCTTTCATTTTAATATTTGTATACAACTGTACAAAGTTTATAATACTACTTCTGTCCTTGGGAAGAACTAAATGACTTTATAAAGTCCATAAATACCATTTGGGGAAATTTTGTATTCAGAAGAGAAAAAAAAATGGAAAATGGATTTGAGAGGCATAATAACATCTGCTAGGTTTGGAAAATATGATTTTCCTCAAGCCATTCTGTGTAGTTCACATCCAAGTTTAGAATTATTAGGCTGTGTTATGGTTTCAGTAATATTTTATTTTTAAATTGTAACTAGTTTTACATATAATCTTACTAATCTGCCCAGAATTTTGTATCTGTCTGAATAAAAATTAAATCATTTTACTTCAGCACATTTAATGGACTACAATTTCTAATTGTAAAAGGGAAAATAGCTATTAATTTACATGTGGTTAAAATATGAGTCACTCATGTAAGTTTGGAGCCGGCCGTTCATTAGGACTTGCTTTCCCTCCCCAATAACATGGTATCTTAGACTATATGTACCATACGTATATATTTGGTGCAAATGGTTAATGGAACAGTATACTTTCAGGGCTTTCTCCCTTTTTGATCCGTGACCACAAACCTTGAAAGTGAATAACAATAACTTTCATACTCTGGGACCATGAATAGGGGGTATAGTATAGAGACCACATTATTGGTCTCTGGTTCCACCTCACCCATCTGTCACTCTGGGCAAGTTCTGATCTCTCTCAACCCTTCTGTTTCCTTGTCTGTGACATATGAATAATAATACCTACCAGAGTTGTTGTGAGAATCACCATGCAATTATAATTGAAGTATAGTTGACTTAAATCAGAAAGATCAACCATTGACTCTACAGATTTTTAGAAACAAATGTTTTATTATTTTGGATTATTTCTTAATCTAAAATATTAACAGATATAAAGGACACATATCATAATATAAAAGTTATACACAGTAGGTCATTAATTACTGGTTTGTTCTCTTTATCTCTTGATTATTTTGACTAATTGATTATCTACATCGATTTCTATGTCAGAGCATTAAAATTATAAACCATAGAGAACCCTCAAAACTCAACAGTAAAGAAAAAACCTAATTTTAACAATGGGCAAAAGAAAAAATAGACAAAAGCCTTGAAAATACATTTTACCAAAGAAAACAGAGATGAGAGGCAAATGAGCCCATGAAAAGATGTTCCATATCATCTGCTATCAGAGAAATATAAAAATCACAAGGAGATATGTGGATCAATCATTCATACACTTAGACGAATGGCTAAAGTCTTAAAAATTATCAAGTGCTGGAAAGAACACAGAACAACTTGGACATTCTATCCTACACTGCTGGTGAGAACGCAAAAGGGAGAAACTACTCTGGGAAACAGTTTGGTAGTATCTTATCAGGTAATATATTCATTTATGAGCAATTCCACTCTTGAGAAATTATGTTTCTTCACACAAAAATCTATATGCAAATGTTTAAGCAACTCTATTCACAATGGCCCAAACTGAAAACATTCTAAATGTTCTTTGGTGAGTAAAATAATAAATAAATAGTGGAATACTACTCAGCAGGAACAAGGAATAAACTGTTTAGGCACACAACAAAGGAACTGTGTTAAGTATAAGAAGCTACGTTCTAAAGGCTACAGGATGTATGGTCCCATTGTATTTCATTCTTGAAAACAGAAATGTTTAGGGAAAAAGGGGTTAGAGGTCAGTGACAATGTGACTATGTGGAGGTGGTCCAGGAAGTTGGGACATTATGGAACCGTTCAGTATTCTGATTGTTTTGGCGGTCACACAAATCTACACATAAATTATACATGTTAAAATTAATATGGCTAAAGAATAAATGAGTGGGACACCATTAAACTGAAAAGCTTCTTCATAGTTAAAGAATTAGTCAACAGTGCCAAGAAAGAACCCACAGAATGGGAGAAAATTTTTGCCTGCTACACCTCGGATAGAAGGCTAATATCCAGAACATACAAAGAACTCAAGAAACTGAAAACCAAAACCACAAATAATCCAATCAATAAATAGGCTAGGGAAAGATCCAAAAAGCCCATAAACAGATGAAAAAAATGTTCTACATCATTAGCAATCGGAGAAATCCAAATCAAAACTTCACTGAGATTCCACCTCACTCGTGTCAGAGTGGCAAAAATGAAGAATACAAACAATAACAGATGCTGGAGGAGTTGTGGGAAGAAAGGAACACTATCACACTATTGGTGGGACTGCAAGCTTCTACAGCCACTCTGGAAAGTAGTGTGGAGACTCCTCAAAAAACTAGGGTTGGAACCACCCTATGACCTAGTTATCCCACTCCTGGCTATTTTCCCAAAAGAGCTAGAGGCGGCCTCCTACAGTGATACAGATTCATCAGTGTTTATAGCAGCTCAATTTACTATAACTGAACTATGTACCAACCTAGATGCCCCTCACAGGATGAATGGATTAAAAAACTGTGATACATATATACAATGGAGTTCTACTTAGCTATTAGAGAGACGATATCATGGCATTTACAACCAAATGGATGGAGATGGGAAAAAAAATTATGCAGAGTGAAATATCCCAAATTAAGAGACTTAAGAGCCGAATGTTTTCTCTCATATGTGGAAGCTAGAGTAAAATCTAAAACAGATTGAAATCTAGCTAAGCTCAAAAATAAACTCAACATAGGTGAATTTTTACATAAGTAGGAGGAACCATAACTATGAAGCTGGGAGGAGGAAGGAGTGAGGGCAGGGAGGAGAGGGAGGGATTGAGGATTATTAATGCAGCTGGGAACCCTCAACTCCCATGGGAAGCCCAACTAACATGGGGTTGAAGTAGAGGAAACGTGGGAACATGGGGGAGACCATGGACTAGGATCAGCCTTAACTTACTTTGTCAATATTCATATATTCATGAATATGTAACTACGATTCCCTCCAATATGTAAGACTATGTTGAATGAAAAAAAAAGAAAAAAAAGATTAATATGGCTATACACCAGAAGTCATGAATTTACTATATTAATATTTTAACCACAAAATTTAAAAACTACATAGTGTGCACCCTTCTACTATTCAATAATTTTTATGGCTCCTCACTTTTTTAATACAGAATAAAAGTGAAACTTCAAAGTAACCATTCCTCCATCTTCTACCACTTCTCTCATCTCCTGTTAGTACAGAATCATCCAAACTTAAATAATAAATAGCTGTGTGTTTAAGTCTCACACTTTACATTTAAATAATGAAATACATCTAACATGAAAATTCATAGGTCTTATCTATAGAATTCTAAATATTCAAATATTTACTGATGTCTGGATGAACATTTTTTGGTACTTATCCAAAATTAAAGTTTTCAAATATTTCCAGATTGTAAAGGAGAAGTAATTTTTCATGACAAATTAATTATTGCATTTGTGCTTCTTAAGGTGTATACATTTGGTCAGTATTCTAAATCACTACTACTAGTTGCATTTGCATGATCAAAAACCAGAAAGTCACGTTATTACTTACTTTCTCTTTTTTATTTTATTTTTTTCTTCCTTAAAGATAGTCTTACAATTAGGAGGGAATCATTGTCATACAATCAAGAACAAATGTATAATGACAAAGCAAGCCAAGGCTGATGTCATTCCATTATTTCCCCCCTTGGGTTCCCCATGGTTCCAGGTTTCCCCCTACTTAAGCCCCATGTTTATTGGACTTCTCATGGAAGTCAAAGGTTCCCCACTGTGTTGAGTCTCCCGTACTGCCTCCCTCAGCCTTCTTGATATCCTTCCTGTTCCCTCCCCCCTCTCTGTCCCCCTCCTTTTGTCCCCCAGAATCATAGACAAGGTTGCCCCTGTTCAGGTAAAAATTCATACA